>JAQGAK010000655.1:0-60488 GCA_034696945.1 Lipothrix lubbocki
CTAAGGCATACAAAAACAGGAGAAATTTTTGGGGGGAAATGCTAAATTAAGTATAACAAGGATTTTTTGTTTATACTTATAAGTATATTGAGGCTCTAAATCCTCATAACAAAAAATAATAATAATATTGTATATATATAGATTACACCAATACCAAAATAAAGGCAAATGCTTTCTATTTAAAAGGTATTTCACTATTTAGTCAGATCATCATCTCTCGTCAGTTCAGTTCACAATAAGTTGAATATGTATGAGTAATAATAAATAATAGTAGAATATGAACGCGAACGCACTAAATACTATATAGTCAGTATTGCTTTTTAACTTGTTGTTTTATGTTTGGGATGCCAAAAGTAATATTACTAAATAATAATAAGTATTACACATTATATGGTGTACAGCTTTTGTATATATGCATGTATATGTAATACAAACTACAACAAAAGTTTTTGGTGTCTCACAATAATATGTAGTAGTAAGTACTCACACAAAATGTATTTTCGTATCCCTCTAAAACTATAATAACAGCAGTTGATTCCCGTGGATGACTTCAAAACTGTAGTTGCTTTCGTAGTTGTTTAAGAAGTTTATTGATGGTGTTGGTGTGTCAGTCATCAAACTTTAGAGTGAGCAAGAATATCCAACAGACCTTTTACTCCCTGTGTGTCCGTATAGTATTTCGCTACATGTTCAATGTTGTTGTCCCTATCTGTAATGTAAGTATTAAGTATAACCTTAGAACTTTTGAGTTCGTCCTAAAAATCCGGAATAATATCCAAAACTTAAAGGCTCTGTCCTATCTTCGCATATGCCATATGCATATATGAGTGTATTTAACGCTTATATATGTATTCTTGACATATAATGGTGAAACGGTATGAAAAGTAGTAGGTTACATTTACGTACACGATCAGTACGATGTACTCAGAAGTACTGAAAATGTGTAATAATATAAGTGTACGAGTCCGATATAAGTATGAATGGATCTATAAGTATATAAATATTGGATTTATAGATATGTATGGAGTGTATGTAAGACTGTACTATAGGTAACGCTTGCTTGCTGTTGGTATGTTTGTAGTAAAGTTTGTGTAGTTTTTAGTGTTTGTATGATGCTAAAAAGGCGTAAATGCGCTTTCTTCTATGTATTGCACATATATAGAATATTATAAAGGGTGTTTGTGTGTGTGTGTGTGGTTTTTTCCCAAAAGTATAAGGGTAAACATGTATACCTTTTTATATGGTGCATATATGCTTTTTATATGCAGGGCGCAGGGAACTCTTTTTTTTATATTCTGGATACTGGATAACGATACTATTATATTACATGTGGAGAGTTTGGTTAGAAGTTCTGGATAGGATACTCCTGCTGTGGGGATACCTTTTTTTGCGTCCTTCACTGCATATGTACTTGCATGTAATATATAATGCATGTATAAGAGTATATATAGTGAAGACAGTAACATTTAGAGTATGACCACACATATATAGCATGTATGTACAAGAGTACAAGTGCTTCATGATAACATATGAAGGCGTATATATTCCCTCGGAATCGTCTATAGAGGGCATTAGTACTAAAACAAAATTTAAAAGTCATTCATGTAGTGTACAAACAGTTTAATCTGCTGCTAAACTGCATGTTAATTAACATACACTTATTGAAGCAGATACATGTATACACTTTGAACATTAAATATCGCGAATAAAATGTTCCCAGCAATGTTCGCATTTGGATGGGAAACTACGCAAAAAATGCCACAGTGAATGTATAGTGAAGCGGATTTCGCGGTGGAGATTCACTCGACTCCTCCGTCCGAAAAATATAGGGACATAGGAAGTTCCTGTGTACATAGATAGGAAGCATCCCTTAAATGGGCTCTCTGTTATATAAGTATCTACATATTATGTTCCCTAGCTATGGTGCTTTGATGAGAAATTTTTGACAATGGGTGGAAAATAACCCGTTTGGTACTATTGGGAAACAGGATATAGACGGCGTTTGATAGAGATGCGAGGGGAAAGCCATCCCTGCTATTATGTGTGTAGATGGAAGCTTTTAAGCAAATAGCAGACCCCTCTGTGATCACATCCACCTACAAAATGCTTGGCAAGAGCAAAAGCTCCGATTCATCGCGACCACAGGAGGACGACAATCACGAACTTAAACTTCGATAATACGAACAGACACCTAGAGGATTGAAATTCCGGTGTACTTTACACACACACTCTATAAACATGTATTTTTAGATCCAACAACTTTTGTTTTTAAAGAAATTTTATAGGATTTTCCAAGGTAGTCATTCATGTTATCGTAAACAAGGGTATGCTCGGCTTTCCTGAGGTATGAAGGGGAAATTTGGGGTAAATTTTGGGTAAACTTTAACACTATTGTTGAGACTACCTCAATAAAAGTGCCGGAAGAACTGTACAAGTGTGGACCTTGTGGTGGGTGAAAACTACTTCTATGCAATCTGTTTAGGAGGGTCCTTCCTAACGAAGTTTATTCTACATATTTGTTTTGACTTTACTATATGCGGAGAAATCTTACGTCACACACCACCTTATGTGAAAAATCGATGAGTGTCCTATCTATACTATTAGCATTACATGGTCTTTACATGTCCCAGAAGAAGGGTCTAGCAATCATTGATGCATGGGAACTGAAACAGCAACTTGGATTCCGGACAAGTTATAATTTTGGTAAGTATACAAAATTTTGTTTGTATGTATTATGCATACGAGAGATGCTTTGCTTTATAATCACTGAGGTTGCAACTTCTGATGCAACTTGCCACTTTTCCCTGCTTGCCTTCAATGGTTTATACTATATTATGCTCTTCCTAAGAATAATAAAATTGTGTTGTTGGGAGTAAATGAACATTTCATTGTATATATACATGGACGAAAGCATGATCAGCAAGTTCACTTTACATCATGGACAAGCGGATGCCGTATATGTAGATAGAATACTTCGAGTATACGCGTAAAATGTACTTGAACACAAAAGTGACGTTGGATGCACTTCATAGAGTACGTGTATGTATACGTGTGTAAAGTCGTCAGTGCTAAATGGATGGTTCGTTGTACTGCAAGTTAAACCCACTGACTGTGTAAATGTAGTTAGTCCAAATGTTTATACATAGTTAAAATCATATAGTACATCAGCCGCAGAGTATTTGTTAGAGTGTCAGGCCTTCTCTTCTCTCAAGAGGAAAATAGTGTACGTACAATTCTCTGCCTGCAAACGGTACGTTTCATTTATATACATACGTGTGGAGAGAGAAGGGCAAATGTATGTAACTACTACATGGATGGAATTAGAGGAGCAGAGAGAAGTGAGAGAAAGAGACCACCAGCTAAGCATATGTGGGGGTTTTAATCAATTTTTTCTCTCTGTACCGCATGCAGAAACAAGCTCCTTGCACTTTTTGACGCGTCCACAAATTGATGGAAATTTTCAAAAGTTGCATTTTCAAACAGGCAGTTTTATTTAGGTCCATGGGTATAGGTCATGGCATGCAGCCTGACGATGGCAAGGCCACTAGTACAATATTTTCCCTATACATACAAACAAGGACGGTCGTTCAACTTCCATATTATACTGGATATACAACTCTTACTACTAGAATATGTTGAGTCTTCAACAACCTCATATTCTCTTCTATGTTGTGAATAGTAAAAGTATACTGACTGACTTTTTAACTTGGGGCCTTCATAGACTTGAATGCTACTATGGCTTTTCTGCACACTTGTATATAATATAATATAACCAGCCGCACGAGTTCCTAATGCTCAAACGTATCATATTCAAGCTTATGTAGTTAGCGAGCAAATCGTAAATGTGATATAGTCTAGCTAGCACATGTTCCATAAACTTGATTTCCCTCTTTTGCCAGCTCATTGTAGTGTGTGTAGTGGATAAATAGAGTTTAGTAACTTAGTTGCTTTACAATTTACTTAAGCCACGGGTGTAAATGAAGGTAATATGAAGCTTAAACATGGCTGTAAGCTTCTGTCTAACTACTGCATTTTACTGCTTTGCATGAGTTTACTTCTGTGTAGACCTTAGGATTGAAGTAATTTACTTGTATCAGTTGCACCACCAATTTCCTATTTGTTTTCAGCTACTGCACCTGCGTCTAGTACAAGTATTACGCGTTTAGCATATTTTGCGTTTGATGTAAAAAAAAATGCAAAGACAAATCGTTGATAAACGCAAATAAAATCACAGGGACATAAAAGTCAAGTCGGATCCAAACTATACGTGGAAAGGTGGTATATACAACCGTGCAGAAGCATCACGATGATAAATTTTGCATGAGGATTAGGTGGAACGTAATGGATGCGCATTTTTCTATATTGTCATGTTTTTCATCATGTTGAGCTCATTCCATGGATGGCTTAGCTTCAGAGTTTGACATCACGGCACAACACAACTTGGCAAGGCTTTAATCGTCAATAAATCTGCACAAGAGAGTATCATGTGAACTCACTTGAATAGTTCATTCGCCTGTTTCAGGCACTTCATATGTTCATATCGTCATAGAAGAGAGAGAATCTATCCACTTCCTTCGTGTTCTCCTCTTGTTGGAGTATATTCACGCCTGTCCGTTTTTCTGCAGACGAATTCTCTATTTTCCATATAAAAATTTTAAGAACAAATGAGTTGATAATGGTCGTCACTTCATACACGTCAGCTTCGCTACTCTCATCACTGGCTCAGCTCTTGGCAGTTTAATAATGGACCAAGTGATGGTAGTGCAGCCACAAATTCATGCCATGCTGCTAAATATATGTACAGTTGGTATAGCAGTTATATTATATCAGCGTTCTCACAATCAGAGTACAAATCTTGTTGAATCCTTAGCACATATACAATTGGGAAGTGGTATTCAAAGGATAATTGTGAATGCATATTAGCTTGCGGTATGAACGAAACCTTCATACAATAATACCTTCAAGTCATGAAACTGTTGATGAGAGAATTTTATGGGAACAATATTCAAGCATTTAAAAAGGAGTGTCATTTCTATTTCCAAAGGGTTCATTTATTGTGTTTTGAATGAGTATTGCAAGTTGGGAAGATTTACATGCATTTAACTACATACGTATACGATTTTGTTAAAATGGCTGAAAGTAGTAGCCTTGCTGTAGCAATGGTATTATACATTGTAATCTTAATTGCATAAATATTTGATATGCAAAGCGCATTTAAATATTATACGAATTATTCTAGCCTCTACTGTGGAAATTCCTAAGAAGTGATTCTGAAAGCAGAAACAAAAACATGGCTAATCGGAGTCAGCTCAAAGATCCAAGAGGGTGTCAGTGTCAGTATTGATTAGACATTGTATACTCCCGCAGCACATATTAAGGGATACTAACTTGTATGTATTTCCATTATATAGAGTCCTTTCACTATGTCCTATACGCGGAGGCATTCCGTATGTAAAGCTGGTGTCTAGATTGATAAGAAAAACTATAAAGGTCTGACATGTTTGGTGGTGGTGGTTCTCTCTCGGGCTCACTAGTTGTAACATAGCACATGCATAACAACGTGAATAAGCATCAAACTCGAGAATTTCGTGTGCTTTTTGCGTTGAGTTCCTGGTGTGTGTGTTGTTGGTGAGAGCTTAAAACCATCAAGTCGCACTAACTCACTCAACTATATCCTGCCAGGAACAGAATGATAAATACTTAAACATGGTATCAGTTCATAGTCAAAAAATTATATTGCACATGAGTACAACGATAAGGGTAAAGCTATATGCATGTGTATACAGAGGAGAAGCTGTATGGTTCAAGTTTACATTTTCTTCTTTTACAATTATTAGCTGTATCCTAATTAAATCCTAATATTTACAGTAATAGTTTTTTTTACTTGCTATCGATTTTAAGCATTCAAAGTATAGAAAATGCAACACCGTACATGATTTTTATAACGCAACCTCAAGTGTTTCGATCCTGTCTGGGATTACGGAATTCCAAGATGAAAACCTATCTAGTAGAGTATAATAAATATAATTTAGTATTTTTGCGCTATTCATTCAGTTGAAAACTCTTTCTTTCAAGAGTTTATCAGTAATAGCCAATACAGTCACATATATTAGAGACTTGAGGAAATGTAAAAAAGGTTAATAATTGTGTAACCATACCCACAGTTAATTTTTTTTATTGAGAAACAGACTGACGTGTCTGAAAGAGGTAAATTTTAATGACTGCAACACACCAGAATCCTATCAAGATTATATTGTGGCATGTTTACACTCTCTTATATACATATGACCGACCAACCATTTTAGTGAAGTTATAATGCATTGCAATCACCTCAAGTATTCCATGCCAGAAGTTTTATAAATGTCATTTGGAGGTCGGCAGTAGTCGTGTATAGAGGAAGGCTTGTGTAGTGTACATTGAAGCAGTTGTTTCATTGCAGAAAAATTAACTTGAAAGATCTTCCAACCTCATGTATCATCCTCCTATCATCACGTACATTATTATTATTGTATTATACTTTCAGATGTTGATGAAAATATGTGTTAAAATTGTAGGATTTTAACTTTGGAGAGGTAACTTTTCTACGTTAACTCTTGTCATTAGGACAACTATTACAAGTTTTCACATTGTTAGTCCGCTCGTTTCAACTTGATATTTTACAACCCCAAAATTCTAAAGTACTGTTATGATAACTGCAGTGTAGTATGTATCTATGTGTATTAGGTTGTATCTAGTCTAGCGTGCAGTATACGCTTTTAGACAAGTGAAATATTGTCATTAAAATCTTTCATCCCTTTATTCTCGTATTATTAGTATGTCACGTAGCTCTGGGGGTGAATTCACAAACATCATCATGGTTGGCTATATACAGTAAGTGCTTAATTATATATTGTAAATATAGCCATAATTAAGTCTCTCACATATGTACTTCAATGTTGAAGTGTATCCAAACTTATGTATGTGTATTCAGTGAAGGAAACGGTAATACTTCATGCGGCTGTAAAAACATATTATGCCCGTACAACATGAGAACGTAATATATTGGAATTCATGCATAATTATTTATGATTATTTCCATTATGATAATCTCAAAAGAGAAGCCAAATGTGGGAGTGATGGGTTGTAAAGTATTTTTCTGTACTTATAAGTATATTCTAGAGATATATCTTGATAGACATGCTTATTTATATACTTAGGTTTAGATGTAGAACAATACAAGTATTGTCATTTTTAGTATGTACGTCCATTATATATCTTTGTTTTTCGAATCCCTTTTGCATGTTATGTACTGTAACCTTTTAGATCGTTATACATATACTAGATACGCTTTATTTTTGTCTATAATCTCCCTTGTACATTTTCTGCCGTTGTGCACATCACGGTGATGCCCCGTGTGTAGTATGTGCATAAACTTTTATACGTACATTGTTACACCATTTTTATCCCTTGATTTGTTTGAGAAATGCAAGTTTCTATTTGTTTAGCGCTTGGGGTAATTTTTTGGGTTATGTAGTTAATACAACAGCGTGAGACGTTTTTTTCTCATTGGTTCATTGTAGCAATGAAATGCTTTGGTCTCTACCTTTAATGCGTGCATACTCCTCACTGTTTTGTGTGATGTTCCTGTTGTGAGGCAAAGGACTACTATGGAATGATAATATAAACGTGGACGAAACATGAACTACATAATGGAGTGCATGACAGATGTAGTCAATGTTGATAGCATGGCGACGAAATAGCAATGGCAATCTTACAATATTAGGGAAAGGCTAGAGGATTTTCGAGCGACAGGGAGAGAAGAGAGAGAGAGAGAGACCAAGAGGAAACGAAGGGAGAGAGAGAGAGAGCGAGAGAGAGAGAAAAAGGATCACACCGAAAGGGAAGAAGAACAAGAAAAGAAGGGAAGACTTGAGGAAATCATACATGGCAGATTCTGTGTATATTATTAAAACACAAGAAGACTGTGTGGATACATTTCGGGCTTGAAAAAATCGTCTTATTTCTTCTCTCTGTCCTTTTGTCTTACACGATCATTTCACTTGTTTCAGGTTATGCATGAGTATTTAAGTCCAGGCACCACGCAGTCACTAACTAGCAAGCGATTACAAGGCTTGTTCATTGTAAAGCGTTAAAAAAGTACAGAAAACATAATAGCTAAGAATGTTAAAGACTGGAGACCCCAAACCTCTTATTAAAGGTTTTCGGGGTGTGCATGTTTGAGGAACATGTCTTTATGGACAGATGCGTGCTCATTGCATCTGTATGACCGGGGCTTGTTTATATGCAGGAATAATGTTATGTATGTACTATATACCTATATAAATACATCGTATGTCTGTAAGTCATCAGAGTAGGTGCAGGACTTTAATATTCAAAAACGATACTGTGTTAAATACAGTGATGCATACGTAACAACGGGAAGACCAGGGACCTCATCTAGAAATGCAGGGACCTTTACATGCACAAAAGGATATAATGTAAGAGACTGAAGAATTCGAGTTACCAATGGGATAGCGACTGAGTGAGAATAATTAATTATTGCAGGGGTTCTTTGCCTCGTCGAAAGCAAAGTACTAGTCGGTCGGTCGGAGCCACTCTAGTGTGTGTATGTGTGTGTGTCTCTCTCTCACTGTTCTGTATCTATGTATGTATTTGACTCTCACGCGAGCCCAGCAGATGTGGATATATAAGTACGTATATCGATACATGTATAAGTATGAGCGTACACATGGTCCATAAGGTTAGACTTTTGTGAGATATATCTATTGAGAGCAGAGTATGTTGTGGGTTGAAGTGAAGCTGAGAGTGTGAGCAGCAACAGAAAACTGTAGGGACCAACCATTTCCATTCCATTTTCATTCCACCGAAGACGCCAAGAGGCATTGACTCGCCATATTGAGCATCCGATCTCATCATCATCATCAGCAGGAGCAGCCCAGCCAACCTTGTCTATCCATCAGGGAAAGAAAAAGAGTGCAAGGGATTGTGCTTATATAGAGAATTGTCAAAAACAAAAAAATTTTCCTCAACAATTTCCGGTCGGAACATTTTGACCAAACCACATTTCTCTACACACAAGTACCCTGACCCACGTCGGCACCACCACATTGACACTTTACCCGCCTCATATTACTACTACACAATTGACAAGGACCACGGGACTTGGTCCGGTGCAACCAAATAAAAATAGGAGCACATCTCTACTAGTAAGTCCTACACAGTTCTTCATATACTCAGTTCTCCGTTCGGATACAACTCTTTTTACGGAGTTTCCAGAAAAGCCAGAGAGAAGAGAAGAGTGCGGTGTGTGTGTGTGTGTGTGTGACCGTGTTTGTGTGCTATGGTTTCGGTTTCTATGTGATATTTCGCCTCTCTGTGTGTTCTTCATGCAGTTCTAGCACTCACATTCACGTCTATTCAAATTTCCTCAGGAAAATCCACAATCATGTAAATACATTCAATGCCGTGATTATATTCCTTGCCCTTTAACTGCAATATTTACCTGCGGTTCATATTTACAAGTACGTACTTTTTATATTATCTCCTTACACATCCACGTACATACATTCATATTGCAATAGTTCAAGTTTTGCCGATTTCGCCAGTCAAAGTCTAATATTGCGTAAGAGTATCGAGTAAACGTCATGTTACATTGTAACAATTGAAGTTAATTTGCATGAGGGGGATAAAAACGTCAGAAATTTACAAAAACATTGTGACACACACAAGTAACAAGTACATAACTATATAAAGAAAGCTAAAGCTTGTTTACAATAAGGAAACTAAAGCAATAAGTCGGTTTATCCAAACTGCAGTAAAAAGCTATAAAGTCACAATAAAAAATCAATGCTATCTGTATACATAGTAATGAAATCTGGTAAAGTTGATTAACAAGGTATTGTTAACCAAGTTGGTTTACAATAAGATAACAAGAAAAGTCTGATTCCGGGTGTTATTTTTCTTTTACACCCGCAAGTGTCTCAACAATAGCTTGAAGAGGGTCAATTTAAAGTACAGTGTATAAATGAGTATAGGTGTATAGGTATATGGCATATACATACATAAGTATATAATTATATGTGTGCGAAAAAAAAGTCAAGTGGTGGAAACTGTTGCCGTTGTTGCCCGTGTGTGTAGTATGTGTGCGTATGTGTAATGGTGTATGCACCTTATAAGCATTACAATATATATAGGGAGATAATAACTTGAGAGAATGAGTATATGTGTATATAAAAATACACATACATGTGATCCAGTCGCTGCTGCTGGTTGTATGTGTGTGTGTGAGTGTCAGCGAAAGAGTATATAGTCGTTGGTTCTGTTGGAGCCGTTGTAATTTTCAACTCATTTTCTTGGTTCAACTTGGAGCTGGATCCTTCCGTCCGTCTGTGGGGGTCTGAGGAGTGCAATCAATATTGGTTGGTTGGTAGGTCTCCATTTGCTTACGTTTTTACTCGTTCTCTAGAGTTGTTAAAAACACCCATTCACCTATTCTGAGCTGCTGCTGCTGACTGTGGCTCTGTCTGTCTCTTCGGCTATGATCTTGCCGTAGAAATTTCTCAGTTCAAGTGAACGAACACACGCATACGGGTGTATACATAAGTATAATATAATACAACCACTACACTTTACACAAGAGAGAGAGAGAGAGAGAGGAGAGTTGACTAGTTCCAACATTTACTACTACCATGGCCATTTTGGTGTTGCATTTCAGCCGAGTCAAGCTCAAATACATATAATCTACCTTCTTCCCAATTATCAACCCAGTTCCAGGCGTTATTTTACATTTTCACATATCCCGAGTAACAACTCATTGTACTCAGGACAGTTAGTGGGACAAGTTGAAACTACTGCTTTTGTAATTAACGTTCATTCCAGCGAGTTGGAATTTTTATTTTTTTCCTCCATATCACACACTCTCCATCCATGTATTATATTATACTCTCTCTCTGTATGATATTGTGACGACGTCGAGTCTTTTCAGACATCCACCTTTCCAATCTTCACACATTGTGCATACATATAGCGGAGCCCAACCTTAAAGTGACATACTTGCGCTTTATTTTTTCCTAAATTATATTTACTATTGTAATCAATTAATTATTTAATCCCTTACAATAACACAAATAATTCCAGTTTTGTGAGTGCATTTCTCCCTACTTTCTTCGGGTTTTCTCCCACTTATTTTTTGTCAACCCCACTAAAATTTGATACAGCCGACGGAATTCTTCCATTTTTATTAGTGAATAAATATTTGGAAAAGAAATCAATTCAGTGTTTCATACATTTTGCAACGATTCAAATACTATGATAGTCGCAACTAAATTACGTTTAAAGTGACAATAATTCCTATATAGTGGATCGACTTTTCACCTTTCCTGTCCTATGGGAATCGATTTGTGTAAAAATTTTCCAAAAGGTAAAAAATACTACATGCTCGTGCTTTTAAGAAGTTTCTCCAAAGTTTTGAATATTTCAAAATATTACAATACATACAGTACCTATGTATACTTATACATTGTACATTGTCTTGTGTGTCAACTATTTCCACAATGCGAATTGAAGTTATAATTTTAGTATATATAGATTTCTATACAGAAGGAAAATGGTGTGATAATAAGTGATAAATCAAGGATTTCACCTTTAACTCTGACTACATATATGTATGCATGTGGCGTGTAGGTAATCGTGGAACAGCAAAATGAAGGGGTTAAAGAAAATTTAATGGGAAAAATGAAGAGTAAATATACATAGGGATTCAATTGCGATCTGATAAACTATAAAGGCAAATTGAGTGTGCCTGGTGTTAAATACAACTATATATATTTAGGTCCTTGACAAACATATTATATATTTTAGATATTGAAAAGTGTGCCTGAAGTATATGTACATGCATATAGAAAATGTTCTATACTATAGATGTGTAGCGTTTAAGTTTTTAATGGCAGCTTCATGCCGTGCACAGTCTAAATAGCGTCCATTCACATGTATAATATATAATAGTGGAGAGAGAGAGAGAGAGAGAAAACAACAGAAGAGTAAAGTGGTGTACCACAGTTAAATGTTTGGATATGTGTAAGCCGCTTGTGTATTATAAAATACTTACAACAAGCATAAAGTAAGCAAGGTTCCCCTAGAAAAATTAGCTAGAATACATTGAGGATACGAAATGAGGATAATGAAGGAAATGCTGCAATCGCCCCCAGTAAAATATGTTCATTTTTATTGTTAATTCTGGCGACCATTTCTTCATATATGACGTGTGGAATACTCGGCATTTAGTCGTGTCGTCTATATACTCTCCGTATATATAACTTTTTTGAGTATGTTTAATGAGAGTGACTATAAAACAATCTAGACACAGGCATTATACAGAGAGAAGAGAAGAGGACTCAGTTTTAACGACTTATCGCTTATAGTTAGTAGTTTCATGATTGGATTCGTCACTCAATACTCTCTATATAGAGTTGCTATTTATACAAGATTAGTCATAAAAAGTATTGATTCTCCGTCGGGTTTACTATTATTTTTTCTTTATAATTTCATTTATTTATTATTGTGTTTCTCAAAAAGGTAATTCATTACGTTATTAATTCCTATTAATCCCACATTTTGAGTAGATTTTGATCACACACAACCCACTTCTTATACAATTAGTGTATAGAAAATAGTGGAGCATTGAGCATTTATGGTGTACCTATAGGCTAAATATTGCTCATTGGTCCTTATTATATTACATTTTGTTCCCATTCTATAGGATATGTCCAAGTAATATTTAAATATACTTGAACCCAAAATATTTCCCATGTCAATTAGTGCCCAGGTATGAGCTTCATATGGTCGTGTGCGTGGGTTCGGGGCAATAGACGGCAATTCACCCGTGTTCGTAGAATAAATACCGATTATTATCCACATATGAATCTATAAGTATTGCAGCGAATAAGCATACAGTTAAAATTAATTCCTACTTATTTTCGGAACCCAATAACGGCCACATTCTATACTATTGGCTTGAAAGTTATTATTCCTATCAAATTACAGATAGTATATTCTGTAATAAAATAATTACCACCACACAGTAGTATCAGTATCTATCAACTTTTACTCATTGTCATTTCACCTCAAACATTATTTTTATTTCCTTAACTATACACACTTATTACTGCGTTTTAATAATATTCTTCCCTACGTCACACTTATATACGTGTATCAGTATGACTGTTTTCAACTCTATTTTATCCCTTTTATTGTTTTTCAAACATTCACACTCAAATACAAGAATCATAAGTTTATATTACAAGTTTTAAAGTTTCAGCAAATAAGTGCAGATATATGAGCTTCAGTCATATTTCTCTTTTGATTTTGACCAACCAAAAGCAAAAGGAAGCTAGAAGCTACCTATATAATATACATATATAGAACTATATTATGTATTTACAATGTAAAATCGCTTAATTTTGATTGCTCTTCCACAATAATAATATTCAATCGCAACCACCATAATTTGGTTAGTTTTAAATGCTAAAATTTTCCTTATTTTATCTCTCAAAAATAATTTTTCGTGTAGAAATCGTGAATATGCACGCAAATGTGTGCAGATGCACAATGTTATAACTTAATTATAAAAAGCTACTCCTCAAAAAACAGTTATGAGTATCTATATACACTTGAGATACTTACAGATAGTTGTTCTCTAACCCTTTTTTACCGTTTAGATTAAATTAATCCAAAAAGCTTATCTAATGATTTTAAAAAGTACTTAATTTTATAAAAATTCAATTGTCAATATTATTTCTCTAAAATTATTATTCCCTTATTTCATTAACGTTTCTGAGATTTGACTGTCGTCTTATTTGCCTTGTTGTAAATCCTAAAATGTCCTTTTATACAAAATAATTTTATTCAGCGAAGCATTATTCTATTATTGTAAGATTTGTCCTTAGGTTCATCGGTTGTCAAAGAAGCATTGTTGTTGACAATATTTGTTTTGTTGTTATAGAAAAGTCTTATTATTGTTATTATTGTGTGTCTGTATATAGGAGTAAATAATTTTTAATGCGAAGTTGACGTCAAGTAATTTTGTTATACTTAATACTTACAAATATACATAATAATCTATGTTGTTCGTATTTAATTGGTTATTTGCTGGACTTATTCCTTCCTTATTATCCTTATCCTCGTATATTTTAAAGCGTTTTAAATGCTGAACTGCCACTACTGCCTCAAATCCAAAACTCTATCCAACATTTACCTTCTCATTCTCACAATCAGAAAGGAAGAACAACAAGAGCCACACAACTATAAAGTAAAATTACATGATAAATACTACGTTTTATTGATTATTGATATTCCCAAGTATAGTTGTTATTATTAGCATTATTTAACATTCTATAAAAGAGGTTGGTATATAGGTAGTGCATATATAGAAATAGATATAGGAAGAGGACGATCAACAATTTAATTAAAAATTAGGGCATCGGGCAGGAAGGGCTTAAATAATCGTGTGTGTAGTACAATTTGTACTGCATATCGTCGTGTGGTGAAGTATCCAAAAGTACCAACTCCGGTGTACAAGGGATAGAAATTGGTACTTTAGGATCCATAAAAATAAATATAGTGTTGTTTTTATTTTATTATTATTTACCATTATTTCTTTCACAAACGGGTATAAATGGAGAGAATGTTTTAGTATACTAATTAGTATAGATGAATATTACGTGCGCAAGAGAGCGGGGCGGCCGTAGTAATAGCACCGCTCTCTGCTGATGAATTGAACCCTCAAAAGCTAAAAAAATTGTCTTGATTTCGATTCAGGGAAGACGACAGACGGCAGCTGATGTGATTCTTACAAAGCTCATTAAAAACTCGAGGAGTAAAGAGAAGAGGACTTCTTGGCCGAAAGCATCAACATCCTCATCAAACATCAAAGGATAGCATGGATGACGTTGTGGACCTCAGTGTCTCGTAAGTATTTTTAAACAATTTTTCACTTTTTTTTATTTCTAGTGTTTTTTACGGTTTTGTATATATAGGTGTAATATATTGTATGTACATATGTATATATACATGTATAATTACATAATATGTAAGTAAATATTTTTTTCATTATGAAAATATGATGCCGAGATTTTTAGCATTCCCAATTTCACACTTAACACACCTGACATTCAACATTAATTTATAAATCCTATTTTTTGGTGTACAGATTAGGGATAAAAATTGGGAAAAAAAATTAATTTGGAAGTTGATCACTATAGTAATGAGGTATATAAGAAATATAGGAAAAAATAATTTTTTTGGTTGCAATTTGACATGCTTGACCGCTAGATTGTTGAAATAATTTGTATTGTTATTGTTAAATAATTAATATTGTTGAATATTTATACTTTAGTGGTTTTGTGTATCAACAAACTTTTGTACAAAACAACACGAAAGTTTCTATACTTATAGAGACAACAGACAAATATCAACAGTTGAATAACGTTTGATTGTTGCGTAGTGTTATAGGTGACGTTATGACGATTTGTAATCGTTTGTAAATAGGGTATTTATGATATTTTGTGTATTTCGAACATTAATTATCTATGTAATATTAAAGAAACAGTTATTGTATTATGTTATGTATTGTAGTAAAAGTTGAGGTCAGGGACTTTTAGTCGTGGGTTGTACTTCCTCTCGCAACCATGCACAACCATAATAAATACGTATGAATAAAGGGAATCGAAGGAGGTAATCAGTCAGGTGATCCCATTTGGAGACAATAGACGGCGTTTTAAGGAATCTTGGGTATTTTAGTGTTAGTAAAAGTCATTTTTGGGATGTTAAGGAATTTTGCGCGAAGTGTTTTTAGACTGTTGTTGGTCTTTATTGAATTATTTACTTAGAGGCGGTAGTGTTTATAAGATTGATCTGCTGGCTGCGCTGATTCTTAACTTAAATGTCTTAAATTTGATGGAGTTGAGTGTTTTTTTATATTATTAAGGTCTAGTGTTTGACTGCTGTGTGCGTTTGTTGATGTGTTGGTGGTTGAGAGACTAATTTAATATTTTCTGTGTTATTGCTATAGGAGCAGGAAGAGTAGTCCTGTGTCCACAAGGGTCCCCAGCCGTCAGCAAGATGTGATGTCTCCGGATACGACGGCAATGGACATCCCAACGGCGTTGAATTTGCCCTTGCCATTGCCTTTTAATTTGAATCAATTAAGCCAATTAAACCCATTAGGACTAAATCTTCAATTACCTTTACCATTGATGGCAGCGGCTGCTGGCATTCCTCAAGTCCATGTTCCTCATGATCTGGCTCGGTTAACGAATTTGTTAAGGGGAGAAAGGGATAGAGATAGGGAAAGGGATAGAGACAGGGATAGAGATCGGGAACGGGATAGAGATAGGGAACGGGATAGAAATAGGGAAAAGGACGATACCGGAAGTACAATAAGTAGTCGGCTTGGCTCACTTTCCGGACTACCGTTCCAATTACCTTCTCAGCCTTTACAGCAGTTACAAGTTGCTGCGGCTAACAGTTTGAAATCTTCCGCATCGTCTTCATCCAATCCGTTGAAGCGGAAGAAAGAGCAAGGCTCAGTGTCTAACCAGAGTACTAACCACTTCCAACCTCCTAGACGAAGTTTACGGCCGAGAATTGAAAGAAGTTATGCCGAAAGCCCTGACATTGTAGTTGATTACGAGGAAGAGCCTCCTAAAGTCAATGGCGTTGCTGTTTTAAATGGAAATGGCCTCGATGAGGAAGAAGATGAATCTGATGGTGAACCTGGAGAAATGCCGCCTCTTCCACCAGAAATCGTACGTCATTTATCAAACATTTATATTTATATGGTTTATGTCACATTAGTAAAGTAATGCTGGCTTCTTAATGGCCTGTTTTAGTAAAATTGTGACAAACAGTAAGTGTTTCACAAGTTTGGGTTCATGGTTTTTCTTGTATCATGCACTTGAATATTGGAGCAGACAAATGAAAACGGAACAAAGTCTTAAGATCGTTTATGGTTGCCATCATGACGCGGATTTTTATTTTTGTTCATTCTTTCTTGTAGAATTTATCACCGGAGGAAGAATACGAACGTAGGAAAGTATTACAACGTCTTCGAGGACAGCTAAGAAATGAAGAAATGAAACTAGTCCTATTAAAAAAATTGAGGCTATCTCAGCAAATGAAGGAAAATGTGTGTGTGCCAGCAACTCCTGCAGCCTCTCAGAATGGAAATAGTACTACCAGTTCCAAACATTCGTCATCGTCTTCGACAGTAATTCCAAATCAAATGGGTGCTCCATTACAACCTCCCCCTTCGCATCATCATGGAAGCAGTCATAATCTACAAGGTTTGCACCTGCAACAATCTCTAACTCAATCCGGAATGAAAGGAAGGTCATCTCCTAAATTACCGCCAGACACAGTCAACTTGAGTAGACGGGATGGACATGACAGACACGGTCACCATGGTCTTTCTTCAGGACATCATGGTCACATTTCCAGTAGGCACGATTTCCATGGGATGCAGTCGTCAAGGCATCAGTCCCATCAGTCCCATCAATCCAACCACCATTCATCAAATAGTTCAGTACCATCATCAAAAGTACCTTCACTTCTTAAAGGGGTATGTTTTTAGTTAGATTTCATTAATTTAAAACAAGTTTGTAATAAAAAGTTAATAACACAACGTTAATGTTTTAATATAGCAACCTCCACCAAGAGGATCAAGTGGTCACCATATTGCGCCTCCACCACCATTAATGATGGCCCCTCAGAGGTCTCCCGCAGGATCCCTTCCTCATAATTTACTTCTGGCTCATAATTCTCTTCTTAGAGGTCAGTTCTGCCTTCATTATTTGATAGTACTTGTACTGGATCTAAATAACAACGAACATTATCCACCAGTCGATTCATTATAATTTTATTCAGTCTAATATGAAGAAATTGTTTTTATATGGTTTGCTAGGAGCCTCGAGAAATCAAGTTCAACAACAAGCGACAAATATGATGATGGGATTCGGAAACAATCCACCTGGTGCTGTACCACCCCCGCATATTTCACCAGCAAATTTGGCAGACAAGTACGACCGTCCAAAAGAAGCTCATACTGGCTCAAACTCGTCTTCACAGCAGGTAAATTAAAATATGTCTATGACACATGTGTTCGCAGTGCCAAATTAATTTGGGAGTAACATAAAATAGTAGGATTTTATGAGGGAATATAATTTTAAACATAAAAAATCGTGACAGTTTAGCAGGACGATCTTGCACAGTACACTAATTTGCAAGGTTTGAAGTTCTCATAAGCGTTTTATTTTGATTGTTTTGGGTTTATTTTTAATCACACTATTTGCACACAACGCAACGCCTTATCACACCCACAAATAGTAACATTTTTGGAGGCTTCTTGTGCATTTTTAAACAATACAATGCATTGTTTTTTATTTGAAATTCTGGAATTATGACACAGTCCATACGCACACATTGAAACAAGTGAGGACTCCCTCCGTATCGTGTGCTTATGTAATTTAAATTGTTCAAAATCATAACTGGGAATGATGTGTTTGAATTTGAACATGCTGCACAGCTACTCAGTAGCTCAAATTCAAGTATCGTATCGAACGTGGATGGCAAAGCTACTAGTGCAAATGCTAGTAGTGGTGTAGGAGCTGGAGCCTCCAGTGTTTCCCTTAATGCAGCAAATGCAAGTAGTGTTGGTGGCTCTGTTAATGTTGGTGTGCCACTGGCTCCTACACTTGAACAGGTAGGTTTCTCCTGAATTTGTAAGCCGTTTGTGGAGCGTACACGACATTGCACGGATTTGTATAAAAATGGCATTATTCAGACTTGTACTTTTCAGTTCATTCATTCAAATGTGGGTATTTAGACTATAGTTTATAAAGTTTTCGTTTATAAGATTGCACGATTCTTGTCCGTTCACTTTAATTTTATATGTAACGTTAATGCTGTTGTAGTACCTAAAAATAGCTCCAAACATTTTATATCCAGGTGCTTTTATCTGCATGTGTAATGGTTACTACAAGTGTATATCTATGTAGTGTGTGGTGTAGCGAGTCTATGTCAGAGTTGTTCGATTTGTAAAGTTATTTATTATTCGTTGATTTCATAGTTTTCATGCCTAACTTGTAATCTAATATATTTTTACAGGCCGAAAGACGACACCGGCTTGCCACGGGAGCACCAGTTGAGCGGGAGGAGGAACGCGAAACTCCAGCACAGCGGCAAGCAGCTGCAAAGCTAGCACTAAGGAAGCAGTTGGAAAAAACACTTCTGCAGATTCCTCCTCCCAAACCTCCTCCACCAGAGATGAATTTCATTCCGAATCCTAATAACATGGAGTTTTTAGCACTGGTTGGCTTGGAATTTGTAGTGGACTATATTACAAGGGATCCTTCACTTGTAATACCTCAACCAGAAGCTTTCACCTGTTCTCAGTGTAAAACTGATTTTTCAAGTAGCTGGAAATGGGATAAGACAAATAAAGGTTAGTATATTTAATATAAGGAATATGGGGGAACGGGGATATCAACTATATTTTTCGTCCAAGTTAAATACATGATGTTTTATTTCTAGGAAAAGTTATATGCGAGCAATGTGTAACTTCAAATGTTAAAAAATCCCTGAAGGCTGAACATACAAACAGATTAAAAACAGCTTTTGTCAAAGCTTTACAACAAGAGCAAGAAATTGAGGCCCGTTTAGCACAAGGAGGATCACTGAATGAGTCTCTTAACATGGGTGCTGCTGGAAGTGGCCGTAATGGCTCAACACCCTCACCTAATACTGCAGATCGTGATCGCAATTCGCCACAAGTTGTCTCGTCTTCATCCGTTGATCGTTCCGTGTCCCAAAGTTCTGTTTTAAGGAACCGCACTCCTACACAGTCCCCTGGACTTATGGGATTGCCTTTAACTATGCCTCATGCTCAGCGGGATCGAGATAGGGAGCGAGAACGTGAAAGAGCCGAACGGGCGGAAAGAGAAAGGGAGCGTGAGCTTGAACGGGAGAGAATTCGTGAGCAGCGTGAGAAAGAACGCGAGGCTCAACGTGAACTTCAAAGAGAATTACAACGTGAGCAACAGCACAGAGAACGAGAACGAGAGCAGCGGGAAAGGGAGAGAGAAGAACGTGCCCGAGAAAGAGAACGTCGGGAGGAGCGGGAACACCGACATGCAATGCGAGAGGCTCAAGCAATGAGCATTCCTCAACAGTTGAGAGAAATTCAACAAGCTTCGGCTCAGCTACAACAGACATTGCAAGCTCAGGTTCAGGCTGCTGCCGAGCAACATGCTCAGAGAGAACGGGAGCAACAT
Organism: Lipothrix lubbocki; assembly: GCA_034696945.1. NCBI lineage: Eukaryota > Metazoa > Arthropoda > Collembola > Symphypleona > Sminthuridae > Lipothrix > Lipothrix lubbocki. Next base: position 20,325 of record JAQGAK010000655.1, read on the forward strand.
CAGCGGGAACAGCGTGAGCATGAAAGACAACAGAGACATCAGTCACAATCAAAGTCGAATCAGTCTAAGCAACAACAACAGCAACAACAAAATTACCCGAATCTTTCAGCGCTCCAAGCATTCAGAGATTCAGCTGCTTTAGGAAATTTAAATTTATTAAACTTTAGCAACTTAAATGTGATGAATCAAAATCCGACTGCTTCCTCATCTTCAGGAGGTCACAATACATCCCAGTCAAGTAATCACCCAAATCAAGCTTACTCAGGTTCAAAAAGTCGAAACCGTCCGAGTAGCAGTAGGAGTAGCGCGAGTGTAAGTTATTTCTGTTGTTCTATAATTTGTTTCAACGTTTTGCCAGCTACATTTGGGTTGTTTTGAGTAATAGTTCTGTAGTTGTATTGCAAACCTATTCGTTAACAAAGGAATTGATTTGGTCATTCAGGTTTCAAAACAACCGAGGTTGGATGCGGAAACGGCTAAATTTGCCAGTGCAATCGGAATGTCAGCGGCTGCAGCTGGAGGATCAGGACAAGCAGGCCTGTCTGCCTCTGCTGTGGCAGCTGCTGCTGCTCTTCAAGCAGCTCATCAACAAATGTTGAGAATGCCACCAAGTCAACCCCTCCCTACTCACCTTCTTCCGCTTTCCCCTTTCCTATATCCCTACCAGATGGCAATGGCTCAGGTATTTTGCTTAGTAAAATATACTCATACAACACAACTTTTTGACGGTAGTACGACGATTAGCTGTTTTTTAAAGTTAAAGGGGAGGTGCATGTACTCCTCTATCTTTTTACGAAAATCGTTTGGTGTGTTTTGTTTTTATCCACAAGAAATTAACACTTGATACCCAGATGGTTCTCATCAGATGTGTCAGGTTGTTGACGACTTGTGGGAAAGTAAACTACAGATTTTGACCAGTTTGGAATTACCTTGTCTTTGTGACGAAATCATGGTGGTTTGATTGTCAGAATCTTTTACATGCAAGTTTGGTTTGATTTTGTAGTAGTTTGCACGGTTCCAAACGTTGTGATTTGTTTTCGTGAGGCATAGTTGTCGTATTTCCGTACTTTTGCTATCGTAATAATAGTGAAATTTTTTCGTAATGGTCCTGATGAATTTTGCACTGTATGATTTTACTGATGACCTAATGTGTTTCTATAAACAAGCAGGCCGCCAGTGGAAAGTCAGTGACGCCAGCAAGCTTGGCAGAACTTCAAAGACAAGCCGCAGATCTGCAACAACTTCAGAGGCAGTATCTACTAGACATGATACCCAACTCAAGGAATCTACCCCAGAACTGGAAAACATGAGTCATATATATAACCTTATTATTATATACAAGTGCTCCTGCTCACTCATTAGCGTGGTTACTTCACCATATTATGGAGATAGCACAACGCGTGTCTGAATACTTCGTCTGCAGAGAAAAACGGATATTGGATTTTGAATTTTAAGATGAGCTGTATGTTATATTATATACCTACTATTATACATTATCTTTTAAGCTAGTTCTGTTAATTTTGTCTTCACTGTTATTTAAACTTGTTCTTCCTCTACTACAACATAAAAACCTAGCGAGGCTTGACATGATTTCAGGCTATTAAAACTTGATTTCTTCCACATCACATCAAATATTTAAAAAAAACTTCTAGTCCGTCTTTCTCATTCTTATATAGAGAGAACTCATGTTGTATTATTGTCACTTAGTTAAAAAATGTAGTAATATGTACTTCCTTTTGTTATCCACCACCTTCAGATTTTTAAAGTAATAATTTAGACGATCTGTGGTTTTACTCGTTATTAGCCTAAAATACCAAATTCAACTACTACATTATCAAAGTTACTATTATGATAAGCTAACTTTACTTCTATTGCAATGGCTTAAGTACACCTCAGATTTTAGGGGAATGTGAAGCAACTCGGAGTCAACTGACTTAGTATTTGTTTAATAACTTTAACAACATTGTCAAACTTTAAATGGTTAGCAATCACATTGTTGTAAAGTCTGTTGTTATTTAAAGCTACAAACGCATCATTTTGTACTTACTTCTCAACATCTCCGTAATTTTTATAACACTTCGAGGAAGAAACTGGGTGTGAGGGTAATTAAAAATAATAGAGATGTGTTCCATCGATGCACGAGCATATTTCAAATTAATACTTACAGGTATTCGGTTTACCTAAACATTCTGGTATAAGGTAAAGCTTGTTTGGTATGACTCTGACAGTATATATACCGTACGGCTGTTATATGCAAAGATTTGGTGGGTGAGTTTAGAAACATTAAATTTCTAATACAAAAAAACAACAATATGTATACAACTAATTATTAGTAATGATTTAATGGCTTCCGCCATTCCTACTATTTTTCTGAGCACATTCACCACAACAAGTAAAAACTTTTTACGTAATCAAGAATAAGTAAATGTTAACTTGATATTTCATATAGTAATATTATTATAGTAGAAATCACAAATTTAGTGGCAATTTTGTATCGATATATGCATATATCCTTTTTGCTATATAATAAATAATAAAAAATCAAATTTTTAACTATTATCAAAACTTCTAATAAGAGTAATGATTAAAATTTCTAAAGTATTGTTAATAACAGTAGTGCTGATTACTATACACACCAACTCTGTGTTGGTTTTCAGGTTACGCAATAATAAATGAATTTCTGCGACGTGTTTATTGTTGTTGTGTCTGAAGAACTATGAATGATTATGTAGAACTATATCTTGAGTATGTGTATACATGTCCGAGACTTACTCATGTGTAAAAGTACACATACTTATATAATTGTAATAATTAATTTTTGATAAAAATGAATGTTAACGTATACTTACATACACAATACTACTATATGCCGCATATATAAGGTTAATAATATGTTTGTAGTATTACATATATATGGTAATAATTAACTGTAATAACTACTCTCAATTTTTAATACGTTTGAAGTACTGCCTCATTTTGTTACACACACATCAACAACCAATGTATAAATAACATTTAATTCAATTTATTATTATTATTATATTGTTATTGCTACTGTAAATGTACATGCATAAAAATATTTATTCCAATCCAAAGACATCATTAAAACAGATTTCAAATATAGATTTAGACTTGCAACAATGAGGTTAAAAATCGTATTGACTGCTGGGAGTTTTGAGTAATTTATTGCAAAAATGTATGTAGTAAACTACAGAAAATAAAGGTTCAATTTTTTTACTCCTCCGTACGTATGTAAATATTATGATATAACTTACAATCTATAGATTATAAGTGACAGGCAAAAACTGGTGTATAAAAATTTTCAATTAATATACAATATTTACATTTATATGCAAGCTGAAGTATAGGGAAAACGTGATTCACTTTTTGCTATTATATAAGTAGTTTAAAGATAAATAATTATAATTTTTATGTCAAAATGTTGTTGTTGTTAAACTTCGGCAAAGGTGGAAGTATCTATTTCATATAACGGTATTAGTTTCTGTTTTTGTTGGTGCAAACAAACCTTATACTATGACAAAGTGCTTACCATCGATTTCGTTGAAAATATATTACATTGTCAACATATAAGCTTTTTACATGATATACATAGAGAAGGGAAAATTGAAACTGACCAAGGTATAGTTGTATACAGACGTTTTATTGATAATGCAGGTGTATTATTGAAGTTACGGTGGTCAGGAAACGTGAAGATGGAGGGGTTTGCAAAAGGACAAAAACCATTTATGTTGAGGGAAGTAAAGAATGATTATTATGTTCATATTGAAACCAAAAATTAATAAGTTCGCATTAAATTGTGAATCACACAAATCTATTGCTTATGATGTAATATATAAGCATGTTGAAATAATACTTGTTTACAGTAATTAATATTATTGTAGTTTTTATTATAATTTTAAGGAATTACGCTAAGAATCATATTGTAATTGATACAATGTAGCTATTCAATAAAAGTTAGAACATTTTTCATCATTCTTTATATGTTGACACACATTCTTTATTAAACTGGATTCATCACTAAACTTCGTCTGGATGTCAAACTGTCGGGACATCTCGATTTGTAGTTAGTGGCAAATATTCGTTGGTAAAAATTAAGTTACCATCAGCATAAAATCATCTCAATAATTCATACAAGCACTTATTAAAGCGTGGTTAATGATACCTTGCTACTAAAGAGGTATCCTCTCAATCCAAAACGAATCTGACATCTCGGACAGGTATTTCGTCCGAAGGATGAATTTCTAGCACTTATTGTTAGCTATGGAATAGTCGGGTAAGGATTCAAGTATATACATACATATGAACTCTGCTGTCATGTTTTCATATTTTGATTGATTACTGCTCACTATATACTTGAGTTCAAGTATTTGCGACACCCAAAATATCGTATACAAATCTCATATTTGTTGTGCATAAAAATAACTAGTAATAACCCAACGAAACACTTAGTCTCTTGGTCGAGCTGTAACCTGAACCATGCTATATTTCAAGCCTTCATTGATATTTTTAGGAATTATATTCCTGTTTTGTGCTACAGGAGCACAAAAAACATTCAAAAATCCGATCTTCGACACTAGATCCGCTGATCCGGCAGTACTTCGATATGGCAACTACTATTACATTCCCCTATCAACGCAAGGAGAGAGACAACTAACTCTGTATAGGAGCACTAGGTTGTCCAACTTCCGAGACGCCGAATCCGCCGTTGTTTACGATGCTGAAGAAGGAGAAAGTGATATTTGGGCTTCTGAGATGCACGAAGTAGATGGCGAAGTTTACATTTACTTCTCCATGAGACGAGGTGATCACCGAGTTTGGGCTATAAAGGCTGACGATCCAAACAATCCTATGGGAACATGGGGAAGCCCTATAAAGTAAGATAAAAGGCTACACGTTAAAAATTTTTGCATTTGATAAGATGTAATCATTCAAATTAAAAACAACTTTGGTTAACCAATTATAACTAACTATATAGCGTTATGGCCGGCTGGGAAGAAGGAGGTATTGACTTAACACTCCTAAGACATGGAAACGGTAAATTGTATTGCTCCTATGTCCAAGGTGGAGCATTGTGGATTGCCCGTATGAACAATGCTACATCAGTGCATGAGTCCCGGTTGAGATTGAGGAAAGATACTCAGCAATGGGAGTGTTGTCAGAATGAAGGTCCCTACTTCTTTTATCACAACAACGTCTCTTACTTGTCGTTTTCTGGGGGAGATACTTGGGACCCGAACTACGCTTTGGGATTAATGAGCATTGATGGAGACAAAGATCCTATGAACCCTTCCCATTGGTGGTTTGGTGAAGAGCCCGTCTTCTGGAGAAATGATGCGGAAGATGTTTATGGACCTGGTCATTGCTCTTTTACTACCTCGCCTGGTAAACATTAATATGGCTTAAATATTATTTAAATCTCATTCATACTAATTTTCCAAGTCCATTTTACAAATACATTGGCTATATTGACTCATTAATTTTACTTACCGCAGATGGCACTGAGACTTGGATGATCTACCACGCAGCGTTCACACCACAGTACACAGAACGAATTGCTCGCATCGACAAAATTACTTTCGATGAAAATGGAAGACCTGTGTTCCCCAGACCTTCCGGTGCTAACCATGAGCTGGTTGTTCCCAGTGGAGAAGTTTAATGCCGTTGATTGAAATAAATGCTACACGTCATTGCTGCTGTTAACATCATTTCATTTATTTTTCTCGCAAATAAAATTATTAAACTCAATCATGAATAGCAAAATGCCATAAGGTGAAAGAACTCTTATTCCTGACTTGTTACTGATGAGTAATAACTCTTTTGGCAAACATTGGCAGCATAATTACAGCATATAACATAAATGCGCAGATAATTATTAATGTAAATATTAACATCCACAAATCTACGCTTTTCCAGTTGCCATGCACAATTTATGTATGTAGCTCAATAAAGTACGGTTTAACCAAAAGAAGTAGCATAGGTAAAGCACGGGGTGTTGTGGCGAGAGAACGGAAGTTGTGGCTTTTGGTCTTTTATGATAATTAAATCACGGAGGTCCTTAAAAATATGTCAGTAATTCTTTGAGCATTCTCAGCTCTTAATGTTTAACTGTGCTGTATTTTTATATACGTACAATCGGCATTCTTCTACTAGTTACAAAAACGGGTTGAATTCATTTTCTCAACAATGGAGTCAACCAGCCTGGATACACCTGAGAATCCAGCAGTAGAAGAGTATTACAGGAGCAAGTTGAAAGGATTAAAGAAGAAGTTTTTCCATTCCCTACAGAATGCCCCTGTCGTAGTATGGGACTTGTATGTCCGAGGAGTGCTGAGCAATGAAGAGAAAAATTCTGTTGTAAGAATAACATTTTGATCTTCAGTATAATTTTACGGCAGGTAATTTTTCAAATTACTTACTGTGCTTTTAGCTCCGGAATCAAATGCGAAGGCATCAAAAAGAAGCATTGTTTGATATTTTGCTGAACAAGAAGTTCAAGTACATTGACCCAATAATGTCGACGCTGGAACAAACGGGCAATGACGGTCTTTTATGGATCATGAATTTTGTCAAGTCACAAAGTATGTAGTTAAATAGTTAATATAGTTAAAATTATTAATTACTTATAATTAACTAAAAATATATGTATATTTGTTAAGTACATTTTAACTCTTTATGTTCTCGTATACTCAGTCACAGAAAAATTTCATACTCAGGAGCAAAGCGAGATGGAGTCAGCAATCGCATCCCAAGAGGATAGTAAGTTCTGTAGAAAGATTTATTTAAGGGAATGTTTTTGAAAAACTTCGTCAACAATTTGTTATTTATATTTGCGTAGATCGTCCATCCGAAGCTGATCAAGTTCCTGAGAGCCCCGCTCAAAAATTTCTTGTTGATATTAACAAATTTCGTAGAGCTTATTCGAGACTGTTTAAAAATTTTCCTAGGGGGACTAGACGCCGGGGAATTTTTACATTTCTTGAAGGTATACATATTTGAACTTATGTAAGCATGTATAGTACAGCTATACATAGTAGAGTTTTGCATTGACGGAAAACATATGGTTTAGATCACCAGTTCCCACTTAATTTTGAAGAAATCGGGTTACAAGATCAAACTTCTACTATGACACTCATTGTTCACCAAGCTGCTACTGATGGTGATAGCGAAATACTGATGGAACTCCTGCGTCTCAAGCCGGATTTGTCGCCATACTGTATCCATAAGGACAATGGTAGAACTCCGGTACATGCTGCCATGTTGGGATGTTAGTTTTAATTTAAATTTTGATGGAAAACTGTATTGCTTTCATCATTCAATATAATCAATGCATCCAATTGTAATGTAGATATCTATTGTACTTATCAATAATATTACCTGTTTTCTCCATTAGCAAACTGCAAATCTGCGTTAAAATGTGTAAAGGTCCTTGTTGAAAGATTCATTGAAAAAGCAATGGAGAAGAGTGAAAATGTGGAATGGAAGCGAGCTGCTTTGGCAGCGTTTCTCAATCACCAAGATCTAGATGGTCTAACAGCAATGCATTTGGCTGCTGAAGCAGAGTACATGAGTGTCATTGGGTACCTGTATGATCAACATCGCTGTGACATCTTTATTCAGTAGGGCAAGAGATTATTCTTCTACAGATATGAGCAGTTCCAAGTTTCCAAGTAGGCATACGATTACTAACAAGAGCTATTAAATTATTATCAACAGGGCCAAAGATGGCTACACTCCGTTGGATGTCATGTACACCAAAACGCCTGAGGCAGTCATTCATTTCCTGAATGGAGCCCTGCCAACAACGTACAGTCGTGAAGCTGGAAACTTCAATATTGAAATTGACTTCAGGTATTCGCTTACTGCTTCACGATAATCAATTCACTTGCTATAAGTAAGCAACTACTAAAGCAAATACGTATAATAATTGAAATATAAAGCTATTGACATACTTCCGAATATTTTTATAGTTCAGTAATTGGTTCGGAATGCGTCAAAGCTGGTCATGCAGTTCCAGAAACAAACCTCCTTGCCAAAATGGTCTTTCAAAATATGGATGCTGCAAAAATCATTATACCTCATGTCATAGTGAAGACCTTTTTAGACCTAAAGTGGCAGAAAATGCGATTTTGGCTACATATGTCTATCTTTTCACATGTAAGTACAGAAAGAAATAATTATAAACAATAATAAAAATACATAATCATTAAAAGCTTAATAAGAAATAATGGTATAGATGTACGCAGTCATTGCTTTTGAAGTTTAATTGTGCATTAAACAACACTTTAACAATTATTTCATGTCACAGGTCGTATCTCTACTGGTATTCACTTATATTATAATACGTATCTTCCTCTTGGACTGTCCATACTCATTCTATCACCGCTTTAGTCAAAACCTGTCAATGGTCAATTACAATATGACAAATAATACAATGAGTAGCCCACATATTCTTACTTTCCTCCTTGGAGATTGGGTGACCCTAGAGGGAACACATTGTACTTTTGATTCCAGCGACAAACAAAAAGGTACATAGACTATCATTTAAATTACACTACATAATACGCAATTTCTACAAAACATTTTTAAACGCAACTTCACTGTATCTATAATGTATCAACACATTTTTACATTTTGAACTACAAAAAACTATGAACATATAAAAAGACTCCTAAAAGACAATAATCTCACTAGTTGTTCATTTTACTCTTACAGTCTGCCGGATATCTTTTAATTCAACCGTTCTAGTCATAATTACTCTGATGTTCGCCGGGGTTCTATTTGGCAAAGAATTTTTGGAGTTTATGACCCTTACGAAGATATTCTTTAGCGGGAGGCGGAAAAATTATGGGAGGTGGAAGAATTTTCTGGCAGCGCTGCTTTTCTATCTAAACAGTCTGGAGAATATTTTGCAACTGACATTCTTTTTACAGTTGGTATTCCTAGCCACCTTGGTATTCAGATCGTGGTCAGATGTGGATTACATAACTGCTGCTGTAAACATTTTTATTTTGAGTATTTATTTATTTCCCCCGTGAGAAACCACCTAGGTCAATTAACATTGTAATTATTATAAATTATGAGATTTCTTTTTATTTTAGTTAAGTATAATTGTGGCGTGGTCTCTAATACTTCGGCATTTTGGAAACTTGTACGGGTCCGGAATGGGGATTTACGTGCATATGCTAGGGAAGGTGGCTGAAATTCCACTCAATTTAAAAATTTAGAATTCTTTTCTATTTTCTGAATTATTATATAAGATTCTTTCTGTCTACAGGTTATCAAGAGCTTCCTGAAGATTATGGGGACTTATCTCGTCCTTATCATTGCCTTCTCCATTGCTTTTTGCATCTTATTTTCATTTGTAAGATGAAAGATCATACTGTCAATTAACTGGTAAAATAATCACTGTCCAAGATTGGTTATGGTGAATTGATTTAATCTTTTAGCCCAACCACAAATCCAGTCTGCCAAAAGCATTTGCAAGAATCGTCATCATGATGACCGGTGAAATGGAATATAATGAAACGTTCTATGGATCTAGTGCTTTGATAGTGCCTATCTTTGGCCATGTGCTTTTTCTTACGGGAGTAGTTCTCCTAGGAATTATACTAATCAACCTGCTGATCGGCCTTACAGTCCATGATATTGAGGTAAAATTGGATGCTTACAGCTGAATATTATCCCAGCTTTCACCACAAATCTTTGCATAAAATTCTTCCCTTAAAACTACAGGGTCTTCGTGCCAAGTCTGAAGTCATTTTGCGGTCCACTCAGATTGAGAAGCTGTATGTCATGGAGAACACGTTGATTACTTTGAACTATGTACTCGTATGGATTCAAAAATCAGCATATTCATTGTTTTCATCATCGCCCCATCCATCCACGAATACCATGCTGTTAGACATCTTCGTTGTGTGTCACGGAAAGAAGAATGGGGACGAGGAATTAAATGGGTAAATAAGTTATTAGTAGTAACTGCTTTTGTAGTTACTGTTATTACTACAACTACATTATACTGATATATTAATTAATTTATATTTATGCATATAAACTACTTAAACAATAATATATTAGCCCTGGCCATGTGGTATAACATATGTAATTGTTACTGCAGAATGGTTGTCAATAAGTCTATTAAGGAAATACCCAAGAAGCTACAAAAGGAGATTCGAGCGCTGGCTGAGGATGTAGACACCTATGTTCAGACTTACCTGACAGAGAAGTAGAGTTCATCCTTACTGTCAAATCTGTTTCACTTGTTTTCAACCACACAAAGTATCTTGATTCTATATGCATGCCACTTGTATGTTACACTTAAACGCGAAAAATCCTAAAAGAATGCAAGTAAAGGAAGATGATATGTTAATACCTACTACCATCATGAAACCAGCAAGGACAAGCCAGTAGCTTATATATAATACAAATCCTCAACAACATTTCAATTCTATATAATGTTCATGAGTATACATTACGTATGTGTTATAATTTTTTATGAATAATTAATCACTTCCCTCAAAAAGTTATTATCTTTTAAAATAATTAGCTTCCTTTGAGGAAATAATAGACTATTGAATATTAATTAGAATAGAAAGCAAATTGTTCCTGGTAATATTAAATTACTCTCAGGTTCTTAGACCACATTTGTCATGTGTTTCTGGCATACGTAAATACATGTAGTAATATTGTATTTATTAGTGACATCATTTTTCAATCAACCCTTTTACAGTTGCATTAGCATTTAGCATTGGGGTGTGGTGTAAGTGCATCCGAGGCTTAAATTCTCCAAAGCTTATATGCTCATTAAATATGGATACATCTGTTTGACAGCTTATTAACACTAAGCAGTTTTTCCAATGAGAATTTTTAACTTAGAATGTTTCGTCTACTTGCCTGTCGTCTGTAGACTACAATTGTTGTCATATGATATTTAATGCTTTTCAACCCCTGCGTATGTATGTACGCAGCACAGGGTTTTTAAACAACAAGTTCCGACGACAGTGAGGTGAATATTTTTCCATTTAATACAGCATTGTCTTGCTACGAGCATCTCTCATCAGCACTTTGGGTTATATTACTTTTGCATCTTCCTACAGCATTGCAGTTTATATAGTTATTAGCTAATGCCGGTATGAATACACACAGCGACGGCCAGTTAGTATCGTCCATAAATATTTAACCCACGCATCACGACTTCATCCCACAACCTCAGCTTCGGCTCGTGTATGTGCTGCAGTATCTCTGTACATGCATAATGCACCTATGATTCACTTTAAATAATATTATTGAGCCTACTCACAACTTTACATACTGGAATTACATCATGATCTGACACATTCTGATTCTCACTTTCGTCGTCGAGGTTAAATGTTATTACCTTACAGCAAATAGTATCTCCCATTCAGTTGTTGACGAGCTTGAGGAGCGGCAGAAAAGTTAAATTCCCATTACACAACGTGCTTGTTTGGTTACATGTCAAATGTAACTTTAACTAAGACAGTATTATTAAATTTGTTTTGGACAATAATTCTCACAATAAGTTATATTACAAATATCCCGGTATATTTATATTGAAGGATTCTTTTAAAGTTTTTAATATGGCGTCAAACGAAGGGATTAAAAAAGAGTTAGATGCATTATTCCAACAGGAAATGCATGCTAGAAGAGAGCGATTTGTGAGTTCCTTGCAAGACGCACCTGACGTCGCTGAAAAGTTGCTGGAACAGGAAGTTTTAACGAAGAACCAAAAAATAGCCATTGTGAGAACTAAAATTTTAGTGGTATTTACTCATTATAACTACAATGTGAGAAGCATTACTAATTACTGTACCCCTTTCGCCTTCAGGTGTCAAAACAAATTCGACAGCACCAAAAAGAGGCTCTATTTTACATTCTGGCAACGAAACGTTTTGAAGAGATTGATCGAATCATTGCTGCCATGCAGGCCACTGGAAACGAAAGCTTGCGAGCTACTTTGTTATTACTTAAAATTCGAAGTAATTCCATTGAATCTAAACATTATTTTGAGAATCCCAAGGTTGGTGGTCAATTTTGAGGTTATCTTATTTATTAATTTAAATTTATAAACCAGTGTTCAAAACACGCCCATTCGACAAAAGCATAATCAAGAAGCCCTTAAACAACAACAACGTGGTAGTTTTGGCAGACAGCAATGATGAAGACGCTCCAGCTTTTAAGCCTTTTGAGTTTGCTCCAACTCCCGACGAATCTCCAGAGAGCAACCCCTTAGTTATGCGAAGGCTTATAATTGGTGGGAAGGATGACACTACAGGTGATTAAACTAATAATGCCTTATTACCTGTAGTAATGTATATTTTCAAAACGTGCAAATGGTGTTTGCGTAGGCTATGGTTTTATTATGATTATCGTTATGATTTCATTTATGAATTTAATTTATAAATACCTATATAATATTAGATCAAGAACAGCTTCAAAAAACCAGTCTACACCAAGCTGCTGTAGATGGTGACTTGGATTCTGTTGTTGATTTACTGCAGTCTGGAAAAAGGCCAGACGAAATTGAGATACAAACTGGAAGGACTCCTTTGCATGCCGCAGTGTGCGGAAGTAAGTAGGATATTTCGTGGAAAATGCAGACTACATACATACAACATTTTGCACTGTTTCCCAACAAGATGTTGTTTTGACTAGATAACACCGAGGTCGCGATGGCATGCATCCATAAGTTTGTTAAAATCTTTGATATGATAACGGAAAAAGTAGCGACTGAAGATGCTGACATTGGAAAGAAAAGAGCGGAATTCCTCAACCAGAAGGACAACGAAGGCATGACAATAATGCATCTCGCTGCAGAAAACGAATCTGTTGAAATTGTGAGGCAGCTGTATGACCAGTATCATTGCGATATATTTGTTAGGTAAGTTCTCCTTTGACAGAATGCATACATTTGCGACCTAGTAATTTTTATTGTAGAGTAAATTAGTCATGAATTTATATCAATTTAGAAACAACGACGGACTGACGCCTTTAGAAATCATGTATATTAAGACACCCGAAGCTGTCATTCATGTGCTAAATGGAGCAATTCCGACAACTAATAACCATCCGTCTGATGGGAAGTTCACACTAGAAATCGATTTCATGTAAGCTCACCAAATGACATTCTACAACAGGCAGTTTTAGTCATCCACTACTAATTTTGTTAAATTTTTACAGTAACGTCATTGGAGCTAAGGCTGATGATAACCTCAAGTACACAGAAACAGATACTCTAGCTAAGCTTGTTCACCAAGACAAGCAAGCATCAAAAATTATTTTGCCACATGTAATTGTCAAAACATTTCTGGATCTAAAATGGGAGAAAATGAAACTTTGGTTGTATGCCTCTATGGCAATGCAGGTGGGACATTGTTACCTATTGCAGACAGAGACATTGCTATGTTTAGTCTGTTATAACCTTCAACTATTGGTAATGAGATCTTCATGTAAACTTCTTTTTCCAAAATTTCCAGATTTGTTTACACCTGTGGTACACCTTATTTGTCGTTCAAGTCTTCTTGATTGACTGCCCGTACTCAAAGAACGGAAGAGGAGGAGACGCGAAAGCTACAAACCCAACTGAACCGACTGTAGAAGCGTCATCTAATGATGAAAATAAAAGAACGCTGATCAGTTATTTAATTGGAGATACTTCCTCATTTTTTCAAGCAGTCATTATTGACCCAAAAGAAGCCAGATGTAATTTTTAGAATAAATATGATGTAATTATGAAATAATATTTCCATTGCTAAGACATAATTTATTATGAAAACATTTTTGTAAATCCCTACAGTTCAGCAACCTTGCACATTAAGCCCTTCTCTAAATATCCAATGTGTTATATTGCTGCTGATTGCTGTGCTATTCGTCTTTAAAGAATTGTTTGAATTACTTTTGGTCAACAATATCTTTTCAAATGGGGCCAAGAAGAGTCAAGGAAAATGGAAAACTGTTACATTAGGCATAAAAGCGTACATCAAAAGTGTGGAAAACATTTTTCAGTTGGCTTACATTGTGCTAATGTTTTTGGTGTGCACGCTGACCTTTAAAACAAATATCTCCGATTTTTATTACTCTTCAGCTGCAGTAAGTCAAATGCAAATTCCTAAAAAATAATTATTAAAAAACAAATAATTAACTATTTAATTTTTGTTTTACAGCTTAGCATTGTCATAGCCTGGGCTCTTATTCTAATGCAAGTAGGGAATATCGCCGGACTTGGAACTTACGTTCAAATACTGGGCAAGGTAAGCACGCCAAGCCGGATCTACCTGAGTCTATACTTCACCCTACAAATAAATAAATCAACTGTCTTAAGTAACTTAAAAATAATGATGGAAGAATTACTTTGTTTATTCCAGGTTATCAAAAGTTTTGCGACGCTCATGGGAACTTATCTTGTGCTTATTATAGCATTCTCAATTTCATTTAGCATAATGTTCCCTGAGGTAAATGATGTTCTAAATAGAAGCTTATGCACATTTAAACGGCAAAATATTGTACAAGTGAAGTAATCTGTAAAACACTTTTTGAACTACATAGATGGAACCGTTCCAAACTCTGCCTAAATCTCTATCAAGAGTAATTATTATGATGACTGGAGAGTTGAACTATGATGAGACATTCTATGACGAGGAAGGTAAAAATGGAGGACCACCAATACCTTTGACTGGCCATATCATCTACACAAGTTTCACTTTGCTCCTAACAATTGTGCTGATAAATTTGCTCATTGGTATGGTTGTTAGTGATGTTCAGGTTGGATGCTTTTATTTTCCTACTAAATAAGCTTTCTAAGCTTTCGTCCACCAAAAGAATGTGGGACTTGATTGACCAGGAAAAAACACACATGAATAAGAATTTGATGTATTTTTACAGGGATTAAAAGGAAAATCTGAAGTTATTCTGAGATCAATTCAAGTGGAACAGCTTTATGTTATGGAGAAATCGTTACTTCGATTAAGATGGATTTTGCTCCCAATTAAAAGGTTATGCCGCAGATTCCAAGATTCAAAAGAAGATAAACCTTATTTGGCAATTTTTGTCATTAATCCTCATACCAGCCAAACAGGGTAAATTTAAATAAAGTATATAATTTAAAAACTTATTTTCATATAAAAATATTTCTAATGTTTTAAATATTTATAATTATGTTTCAGAATGGTGTTGAAGAAATCTATCAAGGATATTCCAATAAAGCTACAAAAGGAACTCAGGACTCTGGCAGGGAACAAAGAGGAATATTTAAGAGAATACTCCAAGAAATACTTAAATTAAAGATTATATTAAATATGGTTAATTTTTTATATTTTTCTATAATAATTCTACTAAAAAAACCTCATGTAATAATAGCTTAATACATGAAATAATATTTCCATGTTTGTAAACCAAAATTACTTGCCACTTTATACTACAAAGCTTTAACATTTCTCATGTTGGTAATAAATATTGCCAGTCGTTCTAATCAAGTTTAACCAAATTAAATTATAATTTTATAAACTATTCCCGATGAATAAAAAATGTATTAGTATAATAAATTGTAAAAATAACATTTAATTTGAATTTATAAATCTCATTTATGGGATTGCCTATACCAGTGATTCATTATATCATTATCAGATCTGAAAACGTTTTATACGTATATATAACGTTTTCAGATCAGAGAATGAATCTCACAGGGCTAAAAAAGGTATTAGGAACATTTTACTTAAAATAAACAATAAACAAAAATGTATCCTACTTGAGATGGGGTATGGCGAAGGTTATACTTATCGAGTCGACGAAATGACCTACGAATTGCTGCCGTTATCCCTCATGTATGTTAATGCATCACCAAAATTGCTAGCTCTCTACATAGCGATTGCAAACATTCAACTATCAAAAATACATATACGTACATTTGCACAACAACTCGCATTCACATTCTGTATTTCATGTGAATAAGCAAATAACAAGAAATGAAATGTGTGAGCACACAGCACAGGAAAAGCACTGATTAATTTTTTTGATGCTGATAATTATATCACAATTTGATTACCTTCAGAGACATGAAGGATACCGCAATCTAGCCAAATAGGGTGGATTTTTCGCGTTTCATTTAAACAGTGAACTACAACTATGGCATACAGAATTTTCAAACCAATTGCTAATTGTAAGTTAGGCTCTGACCGAATCTTCAGACTTTGGATAGATTTTGAAAATAATTTTTATCGCCGTATTTAATTATTTTATTTACCATTATTTTATCAATATACCTGTGATTTTCCAATTTGTGAAACAATTTTGAAACTATCATTACTTAAATAACATTATTAAATATAATAAATGGACTCAAAACAACAAATGATGGAAAACACTATAGACAGGGATCCTCTCCAAAAAATTGAGGCAAAGGTCTCCTTAGGAAACGACCTAGATAAACTGTACGCTGAAAAGATTATCGCGTTAAAGAAAAAATTTCTCTATTCTCTTCACAACGCCCCACAAGTTGCTCTCGAACTGCATTTGCAAGGTGTTTTAAGTGTAGATGAGAAAAATGCTGTGGTAATAATTATTACAAAATATTACAATAGGTAGTAACATTATCTATAGACTTGTAATACTTACAAGCTTACAACATTATTTAATTTTGTATAGTTACGAAATCCCATACGTCAACACCAAAAGGAGGTATTGTTCCAACTGATCTCAACTAAAAAATTCAGAGACATTGATCGAATCATGTCTACGTTGGATAACACGGGAAATGACAGTTTAAGATGGATAATGAATTTTCTAAAAACTCAAGGTAGAGAAAATTTTTACGCTTTTACAAATTTTTACTAGTTGTACCAATTTCAAAATTCTCAATTATACTGCATGTACTGCTATATTCCAGTGCTAGAAGCGTATCCCTCATCTCCTTATGAGTTCAAGAGACCTAAGAATGTATCTTTTCACCTCAAAGGCGAAGGTAAAATAAACTATAAATACCCCGGTAGTTATATATTTTGTATAATCTGCATTTTATTATGATATTTAAAATAAACTTAACACGCGTAGTAAAAATGTAAAATAGTACTTTACTTTTAGATGTCGAATCTGGAACGAACAAGCTTGTTGAACGACGGATGAACCGAACGCCTTCACAGCGGAAAATTAAACGTCGGGGGATTAATACTTTCTTGGATGGTAATGGATTCACAATTTATTAATAATCGTTTTTCGAATATCTATAATAATGTCAATACCTACGTAGTAAAGAAGAAGACTGAAAATAATTTATTGTTTACAGAAAATCAGTTCTTATTCGAGTCAAACAGTCGAACGTCTGACGGGAACTTCAACCTTCATCCCTTAGCGTTCCTTATCCACCGAGCTGCAACAGAGGGAGACAGTGACATTCTTGAAGAGTTGTTTAAGCTGAAACCAGATCTATCTCCGCATGCAATCGATCCTGACAATGGCCAGACGGCGCTGCATGCAGCTATGCTAAGCCGTAGGCTATACTTCCATTATTCAGCAAATTTTTAAGAAATATGGTTAACGTTTATTTGTAAAGTATGCATATGCATGTATAAATTAATTAATGTACTTTTATGTATGTTGACAGCAAGTCGCCAAAACTCACTGAAGTGTGTCAAAGTATTGATTGCGCGGTTTTTGGAGCAATTATCTGAAACAATGGATCTTGATCTCGAGCAAAAACAAGCAGCCCTAAATTTATTTCTGAACCACAAGGATAAACAGGGATTGACAGTCATGCACTTGGCTGCGGAAGCTGAATATATTGAAGTCATTAAGTATCTGTATGATAATCATCGTTGCGATATCTTCATTCGGTTAGTATACTGACATGCTACGTAAAGTTTCTCTCCACAAGACCTTTTGATTACTTAAATGCTGGTAAATTATAAACTAGATGCAAAGACGGATTTACGCCGCTGGATGTGATGTATCAAAAAACTCCAGAAGCCGTTATTCATTTCTTGAATGGATCACTGCCTACAGCTTACAGTCACGAAGCTGGAAATTTTACACTAGAAATTGATTTCAGGTTTAAAAAATAATTTAATTACATTAAATTAGCATCAATAATGTTATAATTGGTTTGTTACAATAAAATTATTTACATTTAGCACCGTCATTGGTACATCAAACATACAAGACAGCTACAAGCAGCCAGAAACTGACATGTTGGCCAAGCTGGTTTTTCAAAATTCCGAAGCAGCTAAAACAATTTTACCCCATGTGATTGTCAAGACATTCTTGGATCTCAAATGGCAGAAAATGAAATTTTGGTTGTACACGTCCATGGTTTTTCAAGTATGTTTAGTATAGAATCCTAACGATTCTAAACTTATTATTACAGATACATTCCATTCTTCCTTGATACTTCATAATGAAGAAGAAGCTTGTAAAATTGAGTGTGTAAAATAATTTTTAAAATTATCAACAGGTACTGTTACTGCTGGTGTACACATCGTTTGTAATGCAAATATTCCTCATAGACTGCTCGTACTCCAAACTTCGTAAACAGTATGCAGTGGATATAAATCGTACCCGCTTGTTTTCTAAAAGAAAACCCATTCAGGATGTTCCCAGTGTCTCCAATGTACCGGGATTAGTTAGGTACTTGATTGGAGATTTGGTTGACATGGAATTATCCCAGTTTCTTGTCCGACTCGTTCCCAATAAAGCAAGTAAGTTGGTTGACCCACCTATTCAATTATTTCAATGTGCCAGCCTAACTAATATTTACCCATGCATAGCCTTAAGTTCTTTTGTGTCGCTTCTAATAGTTTATATAATATGATTTATTACTTTGATTTCAACCGTTTTAGAAGCATGTAGCATCGCCATTCCTCAGTGGGTGCTGCTCTTAACTCTCATCGTCTTCATTTGCTTCATTGTGGTGAAAGAGGTTGGAGAGCTAGTGATACTGAATAAAATATTTTGGGACGGAAGGAGAAAAAGGTTTGCAAGTTGGAAAAATGTTTGGATTGGTCTCACTTATTACGTGAATAATGTGGAGAACATTTTCCAAATCATTTTTCTTTTGCTCCTCGTCTTCCAAACAACCCTGGCGTTTGAATTTATTTCGGAACTACATTATACTGCTGGAGCGGTAAGTTAATATTATATGTATATACATATATTCTTTTATTATGAACACTTTTATTATTAATAAGTTTGTACAAATTAATTTTCACATTTTTCAGCTTAGCATTGTCGTAGCTTGGTCGCTCATCCTCATGCACTTTGGTAACATTTACGGATTAGGGACCTATGTGCAAATTCTTGGGAAGGTAAGTAACAAATCTTAATGGTTTTGTTATTAAAACGTATTTTGGTGATTTTGGTTATCTTAGTAATCAGTTCAGGAAAATTTTAACTTTTTTTTCTCAGGTCATCAAAATATTCCTGAAAATCATGGGAACGTATATGGTACTTATTGTAGCGTTTGCTATTGCGTTTAGCATAGTTCTGCCAGAGGTGAGCTTTTAAAGAATTTATAGCAGTTAGTTTTAAGTTTGAGTTTGTACTCTGATGTACCCTGAAGGTTATACAGAGATGTATTTATACTATTACGACATGCAGTACGATATATGTACTTGTCCAGAAGCTCACCAATGCTTACATTATTCCATTTCAGCAAAAACAATTCGAGACCTTCCCCAAATCATTCTCCAGAGTGATTATCATGATGACGGGTGAGCTGGACTACAGTGCTACGTTTTATCCAAATACTACCATGGTAGCACCAGTTGTTGTTGTTCCAGTCACGGGCCATATCTTGTTTATCAGTTTCGTCCTTCTCCTATGTGTTATTCTAATCAATCTACTCATTGGTCTGACGGTCTACGACATAGAAGTAATATTGAATACATTTATGAATATAATATGGTGAAATATAATAGTATTTAATGTCGCTGGATATGCGCATAGGGACTACGAGACAAATCCGAAGTAATTCTACGGAAGATTCAGATAGAAAAATTATACGTTATGGAGAGCTCACTGTTTCGCTTTAACCGAGTGATATCTTGGGTTAGAAATGCCATCGTTAGGTTATACGATCCAGCGCGGTGTAGTTTCGGCATGTACCTGGACATTTTCGTGGTTGACCCTGATGAAGACGCTGATACATTAAATATGAATGATGGGAAAAGATTAAATGGGTAACGAAAGTTTTTATAAACTAATCTGAAACATTATTCAGGATATACATAAGAGTATGTAATTATCTTTATTTCAGGATGGTAGTTACGAAGTATATTAAAGAAATACCAAAGCACCTTCAGAAAGAGATACGAGCTTTGGCTGAAGATGCAAACCATTATAACTGTGCATATCTGAATAAGAAATAGCCCGAGGATAGTTTCGGCAGTTGCATACTTTGCTGCTGATACCCATAATCTATAATGTAAATCATGCAAATCATAAACAACGAGTAGTGATGTTACATTTTCATATATTTTTTTATTGATTTTTGTGCAGCAGTTCACGATGAAAGATTATAGAAGAACTTGAAGAAGGAATAGGATACAGAAATTAATTGCGAATCAACCAATAGATTTGTTTTGCAGAAAAAAGAAAATTCAAATTAGAGTCATACTTCCATGAAATCAAGCGGCAGTCCGTAACCGTGAGTTATTCAAACGTGGACAAGGGGTTTCACTACAGGTTTCAAGGTGGTAGCGACCAAAGGCTTAACAGGGACAACACGTTTCTCTGTTGTAGACAGAAAATTTTAATAATTTATTCTGATTAAACAAGTTTCTGAAACATGCGTAGCATTTTTAAAGTTAAGTATATATAGCATTTAAGTCAAATAACATACCGCGGTATCCGTTGGCATTGGCAGTTCCGGAAGCAATGGAGGTGCCACCAGCGCCTGAGTTGGCATTAGAAACTTGGTTGGCGCTGTTCACTCCTGCAAAATATTGAAATAAATTTAGATAACATTGACAATTTATTATACATGATACAGTTATTCCCTTCTTCGAAATACTTTATTACCATATCCATAAGGGCGGGGAGGATAGCCTGGGTAGTATCCAGGTCTTCCAGGGTAGTAACCGTAAGGTCTGCGACCATAGCCATTAGCATTGGCAGTTCCGGAAGCAATGGAGGTTCCACCTGCGCCAGAGTTGGCGTTTGAAACTTGGTTGGCGCTATTCACACCTGAATAAAAAATGAAATTTTGGAAAAAAATGTCATGTTAATAGTTTACTACATAACAATAAACAAGGGGTTTCTTTTCTCATTCCCATTCACTTAATCATTTATAAATTAATTTAATGATATATAAATAAATTTAAAGGCAAAATTCTCACCATATTGAGCAGCAGCAACGGCCAAAAGGGCAGCGAAAACCAGCAAAACCTTCATGATTACAGAAGTTAATTTTTTCTGGAGAACGTTTTCCAAGAAGCTTGAGAGGTTGCAATGAAAAGTGAATGCTGCTGTGACCGTTCCCGCTACCTTTTATACCAGCTTGGGCGTCGTTTGCTGTCATTAGTGTAATCCATTTTTTCTCATGTGAATATTAAAAAACTCATGTCGCCATTCCTAAGTCCGAGGGTAATTTGTCGTAATGAGATTAAAACTAATTGCTTTTTAACTTTAATAGCATTAGTATTCGCCCGGGTTCTTAGACATCTTAAAATAATTAAAGCTCCTTATTTTAAAACTGATAGTTTTTTTTACTATATTTAATGAGTCTACATATGTAATTATTAGAATGCACCAGAAAGTATACCTGCGCAAAAAATAGTGCGAGAAAATACCACAAATTATTATATATTGAGTTTATTACATACTTAAAATACATCGATGTAATTATGGAAGTGCTTAATCAGTCAATGTATTATAAACTTTGAATCTACTTTATACGTAAATATCTTCATACAAGTTGAGATATTTTGTCCAATAATGTTAGTAGTGAATGTTAACAATCAGTATCTGTACTTGTGTTTGAAGAATCTTGTCGCGTAAATAAGATTTTAATTATATACACCAATCATCAATCATCTTTATTCCTTACGCAGTTATTACAAAAGAAAGATATGCAAGAACAAGTGGTATAATAAAAAATAAAATTTCGTGCTAATCGAATGTAGGTACTATAGAGAATAAAGATTCGTTACAGTACATACAAAAGTCTTGTTAGCTTCTCTGACATAGTATTTATGTTGATTGTTTATTGTTTTTCGTTTTCTATAATGGTGGCGCCAATGCACCAGTACTTTTCCAATTAAATAATATCACGAAGCCATTGTACTATTTTTATGAACACAGTTTTATGCTATACCATGCTGCATATTCTATTTGAGTGACTTTTTAGAAATTTAATGTCCCATTGACCAAAAATTAATTTAGTATGTAGTAAATTGTCCTGGAAAGTTCATGCACAGCACAACTGAACGACTTTGAAAACAAATCAAAATTACAATTAATTATAAATACCAGTAATTAATTCTGAAAAACTTTTAATGTGTATGTACAAGTAACAATGTATAAGTATTTTATTGCAGCTGCATGTATCTTCTAAAATACTAAGTAAGTACTTGTGTAAAGCTGCGTACGGTTTAAGGAATTCAACTACTTCAATAATATCGTAAATGGGGGAAAATCACTTGTTAAAGTGAGATATGTGTGATGAAGATGAATGACAGATATGTAGGCATGTACATGAACAAAGTTGAAGATCCTCCGCGATCTGTTGGTTGGTTTACAAGTTGCATAATATAATGTTAATACATGACAGATCGTAATTAATGTTAAAGACAGCTTTTTGCCGTCAGATAAATCGAAAATAACGTATTTAAAAAATTAAGCGTGTGAAAGTACGTTTCAAATCAGTTTATTTACTTTTTCAAATTCACGAAAATAACTAGCAATACACAGAAAGACACCCAATATAAAAAGTCAATGCAATAAGTTAGACAAGACGAAAAATATACTGGGCCAAGTGAAATCCAAAATCGGCAGCAGCTCAAACCTTCAAGATAGGCTTCAAGGTGGTAGCAACGAAAGGCTTTTTTGCAACAAGACGTTTCTCTATTGTTACAACAAATTTCAAGGTTGATTATTATTCAGACAAGTGTCTGAAATATATATGTATGAAGCATCAAGAAGATATG
The DNA here is from genome assembly GCA_034696945.1 of Lipothrix lubbocki. Taxonomy (NCBI): domain Eukaryota; kingdom Metazoa; phylum Arthropoda; class Collembola; order Symphypleona; family Sminthuridae; genus Lipothrix; species Lipothrix lubbocki. Next base: position 43,490 of record JAQGAK010000655.1, read on the forward strand.
TATAGCATTTAAGTCAAATAACAAACCGCGGTATCCGTTGGCATTGGCAGTTCCGGAAGCAATGGAAGTGCCACCGGCACCAGAGTTGGCGTTAGAAACTTGGTTGGCGCTGTTCACTCCTGTAAAATAAATTATTGTTTTTTGTTCAAGGTTTAGTTGTGTGAGTATCGTTTCCCCCGACACCATTTCTAAATTTTGAAAAATCTACCATATCCGTATGGGCGGTATCCTGGATAGACTGGAGGTCTGCCAGGGGTGCCTGGAAGGTAACCATAAGGTCTGCGGCCATAGCCATTAGCATTAGCCGTTCCTGAGGCGATGGAGGTGCCACCAGCACCAGAGTTGGCGTTCGAATTTTGGTTGGCGCTGTTCACACCTGAATTCATGAAAATAAAATTCATTAAATTATTAGATTTCCCAACTGTAAATGTAACTAATGGTAAATTATATAGTCTTACCCCACTGAGCAGCAGCGACGGCCAAAAGGGCAGCGAAAACCAACAAGACTTTCATGTTGCTTGTTATAGGAGTTATTTTACAAGGGAATGATTGTATTAAGAAGAGAACTTGAATGATGGTTTAACACAGTTCTCAGATGGTTTTTATACTTTTCTAATTAACTCACCTAAAAGTTGTATCACTTTGTTAACATTATCTTGCTTCATACTGTGAATATTAAAAAAATCTGGGTAGTTAGCGAGGTAACGAGTCCTTTATATTTAATTTATTATCATAAGTGGACCAATTAATTTCCACTTCAAGTAACATCAGTATTCAATTCCGGTCTTACTAATACTTGAGGTAGTGATGTCTAGTTAACTAATTACGCTTTTTACAGCCTGAACGAGCTTTTAGAAATATAACAAGGCATAGAACTTACTGGAAGGAATTGGAATACATACTATATTTCAGAACGATCCCGGAGCAATAAGCACTTACATATTACAAATGCTTTCTTGGCATCCAAAGATTTTGCGAAGTTACTTAAAGTCGAGAAATGTAAATTAAATTAATTTATGTATATATAGATATCCCACAGATTAAGCTGCAAGTACAGATTTTGTAGCAAAAACATATGCAAAAGATATATGTTGTTTTACTGTATGGCGGACAAATTATATTTGATATCATTTTGTTTTATTTATTTATTCTAGTAATATAAAATATCATAAATGAAATGCATTGCTATCTTTATAGCTTATATTATTATCTTGTAGCATTGATTCCTCATTAGGCAAGCTTGGACAATAACGACAAAATAGATGTAAGTATGAACTTTACCATTTTGCTCTAAACCAAACACCACCATTGTTAACATTATTCTAAGTTTGTAGAGTAGAGTCTATAGTGTTTCTTTCCTGGACACATATCATTTAGTCTGCGGTCATTATTTCACTGACACAAAGGCCATTACACAAAGAACACGAAAAGCAAACAAATTAATACACGCAGAGACCTTGGAGAATTAATTATATTTAGACAGTATAAATAATGTATGCGTAGACAGACACGTTTTATCCCGATCCCGATACAATGTCATACCGTAGTTATACATAAGTATTTGTATTCCAAATGATAGATGTTTCCCTTTATTCTACAACTCATGGGTCAAGTGTGGAATCAAACAACGACATAATACTAACTTTTTAATGACATGTCGCATTAATTTTATGTACAATGTTTACGAAACGCACATAATTAAAAGTTCAATAAGAATTCTTTACTGTCATGCCCGCTTCTTCTGTTTTGCAAACATGAATTGGGTGCGTGTAAATTCCATAACCAGTACATAAATAATCCCTTAATATCAAAAGACTATTATTATCATTAATGTCAAAATCGATTCCTTCACAGATTGTGTAGCAAACAATATATATGCTAAATTAGTATGCTGACGATCGACTCCGAAGTATCATTCGCAGGACACCTTTTGCTGTCAGAATTGTATTCCCGCTGCAATCATTTTCAACTGAGAGCAATAAGGTTTTAAAATGTTTGTAAAAGTTGATCATGCATTAAAACGCGTATTCTAGATTTAGTATGTGAGTCTGAAATTGCATTTACAAAGTGTATCCTTAATGCTGTTTTCCAATCCCACCGACAGTGGAAACTACAAAAAGTTAACGTCTGCTGTAGGGTTACTTCTCACTGTGTTTCCTACTTCGTTGGTGTCACGTTGCAAATTAAAAATGAAAATAGCAGAGATGTACATTCCGCACACTAATCAACCTTCTTACTTGTACCAATCAATTATAAACTATTTTCGATCTTTCAAAATTTACTTAACAAAAAATCCATTTCCAGAGCTAGGCACCTACATATATATGATAAAAATTCTTTATGATTGGTCGTCTTTCCTGCTTGCAACTCCTATTCGTCTGTCATATGACTTGAATCGTCGAATGTTTGTTATTAAAAAATGTAACATTCTTTTCAGAGTGAGTCGTATGATTTGATACACTTTATATTTGTAAAATCGTCTTTATACTGAATGTATAAACAATTTCAAAAACTGGATTCATTTGCAGGTATGTGGCGCCATCGTACAACTATGCTTTACAATTTCGGCTATGCAAACTCTGTATGTAAAGCTGGTGGAGCTGGTTTATAACCAAGAAAGTCTGGTCGCATATTTTGATTTCATGAACGTTTGCATCTTAAATTTGTATATTTACAGTCATTTATATATTCACTGGTTTAGATTAGATCTCGTAGAAATTTACATCAAAATTATTCAGATGAGTCCAATTTTGAAGTGTTGCCGAACTCCAACGTGGAAAGTAATTTGATATCATCAACAACAAGTCCTGTGGTATTATTATAAAAATTATATTTGTAAAAATAATTTAATTCCTACTTCCCACAGGTGGCGCTAGTATCGACGCTTTTCTGCTCCATTGCAACTTATATTTCCTGCATTTGGTTCGTAGTGTGCTTCCAAATAGATTTTTCCTCCCTCCAAGCATTTTATGCATCCTGTGAAAGGAACGCCAAGGAAATATTCTGGTTTTATAAAAACGAAACGATTCCCCCGGCACGAGCCCTCTGTGTTTTAGCTTTACTAGGAAGATTCTATAACTCGTATTATATTCATGTTCCCCTAAACGCATTCCTACATATTAACTTGTACTGCGTGTACTTCGTTGCGGATGACTACTTCGGAATGATTTCCCGCAAATATGCTGAACCTACTGAGGTACTGATTGCTTGTTTCATGGAGTATGTATAAGTACAAATAAATCTCTGATAATAGCTGACACTTTTTTAATGTTTTATAATCAGGTACTGGAGCTCCTGGAGCATTACAAATTGTTGCTTAACAAAGCAAATGCTTATTTGACACCGTATGTGCTCCACTTTACCGTTATGACGTTGACTTTCCACTCTGTTCATCTTCTGGATGCCTTGAATACACCAACTCTCTTGTGGAAAATTAATATGTATGTTTACATTGGATATCTCGTCAACTTCTTTTTGCTGCCGTCTACCATGCTGGTTAAGGTATGTTTATTATAGGAGAACAATGAACACTTAATGTCGGTAAGCTTCACCACTAACTCACTACCACTAGGTTTTATTCCATAAAATGTAATTCCATATTTAGACTAGCAAAATCAAAACGTGGTTATGGAAGAACAACAATTACCTCAACATAAAGCATCATCAACTGAAGTCTATTTTGTTTGATCTCCAAAGTTTCCGGTTGGGGGTAAAGGCAGGGAAATTTTTCTCAATGACGCCACGTTTCTGCGGAATGGTGAGCTTATTAGAGTATTTTAGACTTACGAAAGTCAGTTGAAACCGTATCTATTTCTGTTTGTACAAATCAGCTTAAAAGACAATTATTCCTTATTCAATTATTTTGCAGATTGCTTCGAGCATGATTTACTACTCAGTTCTTAATATGAGGCACAATGTGCAGTGAATGTAAGCCAAAACCAGTGCAAGTAACGTAGTTTTAACATTGCACTACAATCTACAATCAATATATTACATAAAACCTCGAATAGTTAATAGTGCCGAATACATATACTGGTATGCTATAGCTGATGTGCGTATAAGTTGCTCAACGAGCAAATTATTGAAATAAAATTTGGACAACCTTTCTGAAGTAGCAAGTGTGATTTTAATTTTTCAAGACAAAGAAAGCATACAGGAGGACAGCAAGTAATATAGAGAAAAAATCGATTCACTAACTAAATTTAATAATTTAATTGTACATATATTCAATAGATTGTAGATCAGGAAAAAAAGATTAGCAGGATTTCAAACAATTATGTAATAAACATGGGGACTGTTCGGGGTTGTTTTCAGCCAGAGTTGGCGTTGGATACTTGGTTGGCGCTGTTCACCCCTGTAAATAGATTTAAATATTATTTGCATTGAAACAAACGTTTAAAATCTTAGCATTGATACTGATGAATTGAAAACGCAGAAAACTCACCACCACCGTATCGGCCGGGATAGGGATAGCCGGGGTAGTATGGTCCTGGGCCATAGTAAGGTCTAGCATTAGCGTTAGCAGTTCCAGATGCAATGGAAGTACCACCAGCACCAGAGTTGGCGTTTGATACTTGGTTGGCGCTGTTCACACCTGTAGAAAAAAATGGGTTTAATCAAAAAGTCATTTTTCCATTTCAAGTGAATAACGTTGCAGTAACTTACCCCATTGAGCAGTAGCTACCGCCAAAATGGCAAATAAAACCAGCAAGAATTTCATGGCTGAGGAAGTTTTGGTCGAGAAGTTCCTGAGATGGTTGTTAAAGAAGCGAGAATGAAACGAATGATGCTCAGATTATTTTCGTTAGCTTTTATATACTAACCAGAAAAACGTATATTACTTGTCATTAGGGTATTCCCTCGTCTCGAATAAAATATTTAAAAAGCTTATCTACAAATTTGGAAATATCTTTATAATTGACTTTAATGCCTTAAGTACATATGGTGGTTACTTAATTTCAAATTTGGTTACTACTGATATTATATAAGTATATGTTTTAGTCATGCATAGATTGGAGTCCAATCAGCTAATTGCAGTTTTAAGATAAATGTTTTTTATCTAACGAACATTTGTAGTTAGTAAAACATTACAAGCAAAATAATTACACGGGAGTAGGTAAAACGGAAAACACTGAAATTTTTATTCAACTGCTTTGTATTCAGCTCTCTAAAGATTACATCTGCTTTGCATCTCATAAGTAAGTATAGTATAAACATATGTATAAACATTAGTATTAACATACATAAAGTATAATTACTCTTGGACTCACTCCTGCATTGCCAACCAAGGTTCCAATGCAACTTTCAGCAAATCATCTCAAAACAAACAATTTATAATAGGTTGTACCTCCAGCTCCTCAACACGTTTTCAAATTATCGACTGCCTAATCTTGGCTTACGTGGTTAATTAAAAATCAATATTTATTCAATATTTATGCAGCGCAAGGTCTCAAATAACATCGTTGTTCACGGTATGAAGTACATATTACCACGTGGGGTATGCTTTGCAGATCTCTAGAAATACCTCATGACATTCAGGTAAAAAAAGTAATATTTGAATTTATAAATCGACAGTAATTTTTTTTGGAAAAAAACGAACATAATTCTCTGGTTTCTGAAGCTTTTTTTGGATATTCTGAATAATTAAGTTGAAAAGTTGCTTTGATATTGCAATTATTTTTCCAATTAACAGAACAGAAAATTATTATTAGAAAATATACATTGCAGTTATGAATTATGTAAATCATTTCGTGATAGAAAGCAAAACATGTTGATGTCAGACGAATACCAAATTGAAAATAGAGATTAAAATAAATCAAATTAGATTTTATTATGTAAGGTCCTGAGTGGAAAGCCCACCTGCTCCAAGTTTTATTACAGTAATTTCTATCAATCTCGCATAAAAAACATAGATATGTACATATGTAAAACTTTGATAGAATGTAAGTGAATTTGTCAGTTTCTCATGAGATGCACATGAATAATGTTTACTAACAAACTACCGTTACAATTCACATGATAATAAACTACAAAGAAAAACTTGCATTTCAGAGTAGTTTATTAAAACATTAGTCAGACAATCTTCGTAAATACATTTTGGATTGGGCTGTAATATTCATTTAATTATTATCCCAAGAAAAAGAAAACAACAATTTATTTCGGAAAATCATGCAGCAAGTTCCAAAATGGCAGCTGTAGCTGTTCAAGCTTTTACAAGCGGCTTCAGAGTCGTAACGACCTTTACCGAGCGAAATTTCTCTGTTCAAAGTACAAACATGAAAGAATTGAGTAGGATATCTAATGAATTAAAATTACAATAATGAACTTAAAGTATTAAATAATTGAGGATTAACTGCGGTATGAGTTGGCGTTTGCAGTTCCGGAAGCAATGGCAGTTCCACCGGCACCAGAGTTGGCGTTAGAAACTTGGTTGGCACTGTTCACTCCTTCAAAATGAAATAAAATGTAAATGTTTTTGAGTTTTAGTTGTGTGAATGACATTTTTCCCAAAACCATTTCTGAGTTTTGAGAAACCTACCATATCCGTAAGGGCTAGGATATCCTGGGTAGACTGGGGGTCTGACAGGGGTGCCAGGGTAACCATAAGGTCTACCATACCCATTAGCATTAGCGGTTCCTGAGGCAATGGAAGTTCCACCAGCACCAGAGTTGGCGTTTGAGACTTGGTTGGCGCTGTTCACACCTGAATATGATAATTATCAAACAATATTTTATCAAAAATGGAAGCCAAGTTCCCAACGATACCATTATAGCCGACTTGGCATACCATCTGGTAAACATTTGTTGGGTGTAATATAGTATTAGTTTTGTTTATTATGATAATGGTATCCATCCTATATTTCGTATAAACTTACCATATCCGTAAGGTTGTGGATATCCAGGGTAGCCTGGAGGTCTGACTGGGGTGCCAGGGTAACCATAAGGTCTACCGTATCCATTAGCATTAGCGGTTCCTGAGGCGATGGAGGTGCCACCGGCACCAGAGTTGGCGTTAGATACTTGGTTAGCACTGTTCACACCTGCGTTGTTTACCAAATAAGATTTTAATGAAACTGGAATGTAGGTTCTAAGAATTCCGAATGCCTACATAATGCTATAATTGGGTACGGGGCTTACGAGTCGTATGATATAATAACTTACCCCATCGCTGAGCAGCGGCGACGGCCAAAATGGTAGCAAAAATCAACAGAACCTTCATGATTGCAATAATAACTGATTATTTAGAGAACTCGAGAATGCTATGCAAGATGCTGGAGGATGTACAATGAATGGAACACTTGCCGTCCTTCTTACCTTTTATACAAAAATCGTTGTCTTTATGGCATCATTAGTTTATGTAATCTATTTTCCCCAGGTGAATATTAAAAACTGCAGATTCTATATAGCTCTAAGTCCAGGAGTCGTTTAGCTTTTAACGAGATTATAACACAAAGTAAATTACCTTTAGATTTATGTTTGCTCTAAAATTATAATTGGCATTACATTCCACATTCCAAACGCATCAGTGGAAGCTTTTGGATTTCAAATTTTAAGTGATCATCAGCTATATCAGACTATACAACGAAATAATTTTATAAAACCCGATATGAAGAATAGAGAATTCGTTGTTTATCTTGAACCTATCTGTGAGTTATGGTCATAAAATCTTGGTAACCAGATTTTAAACTCCTCAGAATATATTCATGATTATTTTTAACACGCGGAAGTTTATTTAGAAACGTAACCATAAATGTTATTAAATATAAACATTAGTTTTATTTGTTAGTAAATATTATAAGGATATTCATGCGTATTCCCGACGTTAATATCATGTTCCAAAAGGATGTAAATAATTAGATGTAACTGTTACAGTGCATAATTCCTTTCCTGTAAAAGTTTTTACATGCTTCCATATACGATAAATGCAAAGTATAATTACAATGTAAGTAGGTGCTGGCAACGCTCTGTGAAAGATCTGAGGAACACACACGTGTAAAAGTTATAGTTTACAACAATTAAGAATCAAGTTGGTTTGTACGCACCTTGTTGTGCTTAAGTAAGCGGACATTTATTTCAAACAAAAATATTTTCGCCTTTAAGAAATATACTTATCCAATGAGTACATGTAGGTATGTATATATACACTACATCACGTTACGTATGTCATTAAAATTCCTCAAACTGGTTCAATAATATGAAGAATACAATTTATAAGCCTACATTTATAGCTACAATTCATTATATTAAAGGGCTCGTCTGGTGGGTTGTACATACATGAATGTTTTGCAGTTGAGTAGTGTTGTTTACTTCTTACAACTAACGTTATTACTGATATAATTACGATAAATATAATATAATTCCCTATAATTATAAACAGCTTGTAAGTTCTGGATTTTGCAGTATACACATGTATGTAGGTGAAAGCAATCGGTTCAAAACAGTATTTTCGAGTAATCTACATGTACATACATATATGTATAAGTAAGAATAGGAATCCATCTCCAAAACTCATCACTTCTTTCGAATAGCCTTCAACACCCATTCGACGCCCTCCTGTAAAAAAACAAAATAGTAAATTTGCATATGCACATCCTTTAATATACTGGATAAGTCACAAATAAGTAACACGGACTTGCATACCTGACTTTGAAAACACAGACAAGCTTAATACAGAGGCTTAGTGCTACCTACCTAAGTGACATTACCTGTTTTAGACTTGAATACAAGTCAAAGTCGTTTATCAGCTTATTATTGTTGTATTATATTTAAATTGCTTATTGGATTGACAGTTTTGAGACGATAACGTTTATTTTTTATATATTAACCGTTATATTCTAAGTACTTGGGTTCAAAATGCATGTCTCATAGAGTCAATTTATTGAATTTATTGAAAAGGATTTCTGACTATAGTCAGAAAATCACATATTACCCGAACTCCCTCGCCCGTAGCTGCGGAACATCCCTGTATTTGCCAAGCACGATCCCGAACCGTGTGAAGATTTAATGATCTAGCAATATCGGCTGTACTAGCTGCATCCGCTAGATCTTGCTTATTTCCGAAAACAATAAGGGGAACTCCAGACATCTTCTCATCCTCCAGCAAATCAAAAAGGATTTCCCCACTCTCATTCAACCTCTTCTTGTCGGCACTATCAATAACATAGATCTGCGGACCAAACAGGGAAAATGAGAACCGAACTTAAAATTGTAGCTTTTAATTTACATACAAAATACATTAGAACAAATCTAAATTTAAAAGAGTATACAAAATATTTTTTCTATACCACAGCATACATTTTCATCTAAACTAGAATACTGTGACAAATTTTGACAATTTGACTTAATTTTCAGAAAAAACTTTACCAATGCATCTGCATTCTCCAAATAATTTGTCCAGTATGGTCGAATATTCCTCTGACCTCCCACATCCCAAACATTGAGACGAAATCCACTCTCTGTTTGTACAGTTTTAACGTTGAATCCCCGGGTAGGACTAGTTTTCATGTGATCATCCGTTTCATTAGCTAAAATCTTTAGCAAAGTAGTTTTACCCGCGTTGTCCAAGCCCAGAAGGAGTATTCTGTACTGAGAGACACCGCTCCCAGCAGTAGTATGCACGGCTAGCTTTCGCAATAAAGACAGTAAACCCTGGTCGGAGTAAATAACCGTAAACGCTTTACATGTGTACTTACAAATCCTATGACATGGAAAGTTTGTGTAAAATAATTCTTACCATTATTCCAGATATAGAAAGGAAAAGTAGGGAAGACGGTTTTAACTATTAAAATATTTTATGATAGAAATCAAATTTTGCTTCTAATTATTATAAAATGTCAATGTCTGTTTGCTTTATTCCTCTTTCTGGTTGTCTACGAAGTATTAGTGTGAACTTGCTATCCAAGGTTTATCACGGTCAGGAAATTGCTGTTTAAATTCAACAGTTTTCAATTTACTCCTAATGTTAAAGTAAACAGAGCGAATGTAATAGGAAGCTAAAGAATGGAGCATGAAGGCCACAGTGTAGTGTTGGATACCTTAAGTTTCCGTCGGTAAATTTTGTTTTCACCCGTTGTCATGGACAACTTTCGTTGTGTCACTGTTCCAGTTGCATATAGTAAGTACACATTTCTTTATACAGCTTGTGTTTGTCCAAGTTATGAGCTATAAAAATATGCGAGATTGGACAATATATACTCGACGATATGCGAAATGGGGCAATTTACTTTTCACACAGCAACGTTGAATACACAATAATACATGTTGTATACATGGAATAAACATAATTTTAATGCGCAGCAGATCAATTGCAATTTAAATGCGTGTCGGACGCGTTAGTAACTTTTTCAGTGTAAATGAAGTATAATCGTTTATCAAACATCTTCATTGTCATGGTTAAAGCATATTACCGCTCTCTTTATTACGTGTCTAATTTGCAACGGTCGTGAGGGTATAGCGGTTAATTGTAATTGACCTTAAAATTCCTCACATTTGTAATGGACATATCTACTATTTACCTTCCATTGTGTTAACTAACAATGTACTATGAATAGGAAGTTAGTATGTATACATACAGTTTACATTTTGCATTTTCTTTGAAATTTTAAACTACCTTGACATTAAACTACATGAAAAGCATGTTATAAGGTTTTCTTAAAGTATCACAACATTCATAAATACATTGGATTCAGTCATAATATAAGATTCATATATACATTCATTAAAAATAATAATAACAATAATTAATAAATAATCATAAATACATTTGCAATGCCCTGGAAAGCTAGAATACTTGGCAAGTTGTACAATTTTGTAATAATTGCATACAGACAGCCAGAATACGGATGAAGATGGGAAAATTGAACAGGAGGTTCCCCAAGGTAACCCAAGTATGGGCGTCTCTCAAATGAACTTATCAATTATAACTTAAACACCACGCAGGGTCTCAGGCAGATGGAACGAAGACTGAGAAAAGTTGGTATGTGGAAAATGTGATGCTACAATTATAATACTGAACTAATACTCAGCAATTAAAGAAGTAAAGGAAGAGAGATTGAAAGTTGTACCTACAGGTTTGATTCATACAATGCGTGGCTCATCATCCGAAAAGGAGCACATGGTCTGTTTCCATCTCATTATTGTACGTTGCTCGTAATAAATTAAATATGTATTATATGTATACACATAGTATAGTATAATGTAATAAATTATTCTGATATAAGTATATATAGTTTGCATATATATGGAAGAATACAGGTGTGTGTGCTAATCTTGAGCAACGTTTGAGCTTGTCATTACAGAACTATAACAACATTTATTTGACTATTTGTAAGTCCTGTCGTCAATGCTTATCTATCGGCTGCTCATAAGAAAACTTCAATCCAATGGGTAATCTGCCATGTTTATTTCCATGCGATCCATCTATTCGGCGTTGCGATAATTTATTGATTGGAATTGACCTAACTTGCCCTTTTCTTGACTTCATAAAATGTGTTGACAATCTAGAAAACATACCTCGAACAAACTTTCCTAATGACGATGACGATTTTTCTGGCTCGCCTTGACGTCCAGATCTATGGGCTATGGGATCTGAGACAAAATCAAATTGCATTGTTACTATTTCTCCACTGTCCACTCGCTTTGCAGTTTTTTTTAAACTTCTGTGGAGTTCATCAGAATCTTTTGAAATTTTGTGGAATCCGTCAGATTTTAAAGTTTTGTGGAAGCCTGCAGACGAAATTTTGTGGAAGCCTTCAGACGATTTAGAAATTTTGTGGAAACCTTCAGACGATTTAGAAATTTTGTGGAAGCCTTCAGAAGATTGAGATATTTTATGGAATCCTTCAGAAATTTTCGGAATTTTGTGGAATCCCTCGGATGTTTTAAAAAATTTTGGGAAGCCTTCAAACGCTTTAGAAATTTTGTGGAATCCATCAGACGATTTAGAATGTCTACCTTCTACTCGGGAAAAAGACCAATCCATCGATTTCGGGGTGGGCCTTGAGTATGGAACGAACGTTGTGGGGTATTCAAAGATTCTGGCGGCATCGTTTCCAGTGTACACGAAATTGTGATCGTTTGTGAAGCTTACTTGGCTTTGAAGTTTCGGAGGATACATACGTCCTTCGAGATTAGGAAATCCTTCGTAGTCCGCCCAGTAATTTCCTGAGAGAGGTCGATGTTTAGGGATGTCCTCACCAAATAACTGACGACTATTAATCTGTGCACTGCTATCTTCGGACACTCTCCTTTGATTTTTTATTCGTTTCAGCTTGAGATCTTGTGTTGTTGCCGCCTTTGCAAAACATAATCACACACATTAAAACTAAGCAAATCACTTACAAATTACATTCAAATACAAAATACTGAAATGATAACATGTTTGGATATATTTTATTATCAAATTATGCGGAAATGTCATTCGTTATCACAATTTTTACACTGTGGAACGAGGATATTACACTCACAGAGGTAATTCCTATGTGATTGATGTAAAACAGAAAAAAATCAACTGTTAACAATTACTTACTGTGGACACAAGTGTTGCAAAAACTAGCCAAACGACGGTTCTGAACGTGAGAGCAGTCATGGTTGTAATATTTAGAATGACAAATGAGGATTCAATTCGGAATAATATAAAAATGTTTATTCCTGTGTAAATACAGGTTTAAGATTACTGCATTATTATATGATCAACTAATTTTTTTACAAAAAAATGTGAGGAGTTATGTATTGATATGTTCCTAGGGGCAGTAAAAGGCACTTTCGATGGAAAAAATGTGGAATCGTGGAAAAATTCACTTAATACCGGTTTTGCGGTCTGATCTCAACACCATGTAACACACATCACGACTGTGCTTTAGTTTTGCACGTATCAACATTTTTATGCATGATGAACACTTAAAAGAGAGTTTATTATTTGAAATAATTGCAGCTACTCTATACCTTCAATACACACCGCGTTGTGCTCTCCAACATACACCTCAACCTTCAACCTTACCCCTTGAGAAGGAAGATGAGGAGATGAATAAAATCGTAGATAGACAGAGATACGTACATTAACTGAAATAAGTAAGCCTTCATTATTTTCTGAGATCTCATGTTGTGATGATGAAGGACCAGTTTGAGAGTTGTTGAACTGTTTGTTTGATTGTGTTGTTGATATACTACTTTATACTTCATGCAACGTTTGAAGCCCAAGATGTAAATAAGTAAAGGATCCTGATCCTCTCAAAATATTTATCCGCATGACGTGCTTTTTACCAAAATCATAGACGAGTCTGGGTCAATAGAAATGGAATTTATTTCCTTATACAATTATTTAACTTGAAATTAAGGCTAACGAAATTCTTCTTGAAGGAACTCCACGCTTCATTACATTTTTATCATTATTGATGATCACTTAAGCCCTTATAAACCGAATTTCCAAAAAATGAACGACAAATGGAATCTTGAATGAGATGAGTATAGAAGATGATCATTAAAGCTACTCTGATACCTAAGCACCACGAAATACAAATATTTTACAAGAAATTCTTATAAACAAGCTAAAAATGTGTATGAACCCGACTTAAAATAGCAAAAATTATTGTTTCCGCCCGGGATCGAACCGGGGACCTTGTGCGTGTGAGGCACACGTGATAACCACTACACCACGAAAACTCAGTTGAAGAAGGAGAAGCTTTTGGTTGAACTCACTCTTGATAATTTTATTGCAGGCGTATGGGCTATCAGGTCTGTAATATCACCGTTCACAGTGCTGCAACCTTGCACTTTAAACTTTTGCAAAACTCTATTTTGAAGAATCATCATTTAATCTCTCCGTCAGCTTAAGTTTAAAAGCAAAAATATAAGCATGTATTACCATTTGCAGATTAAGTTTAAATAATAAGTTAAAAGGACATATATACATACTAGGATCAAGCATCATAAAATGAATGTTTGCCCTTTTAGTAGACAAAAGGCAGAATGTTTGATGAAACTTTTTTTTAAAGGAAAACATATCCTTTATTGCTCGTCAGACAAAGCAAATTTCCAAGAATTTGATGACAATCTTTGTTTGAAATGGTTCGTGAATGAAAAAATTATTTAGTACATAGGTAGGTACACCTACTTTATCAGTTTAGTCAACGTGGGCATTGTGAGAATAATAAATACACGCCCAATAGTATGACATTTTCAACCGCAAACCACAATGAAAAATGTGTGGCTACGGAAGTCTCAATATCTCTTCGTTTCACTGGAACTTTGGTTTCAAATAAGTTTTACTTCAGATTGTGGACTTACATGTAACAATTGTACTTGTATAGTGTAGCTGACAGCAATATATTTGACAGAAGAATATTCTAAACCCTTTAGCTTGCTTTACTTAATAACCACAAAGAAACAAGATACCTTTTATGGTTACTCGAGGAATAACTCTTATTGTATTTGTAGTTTTTGTAGTATCTGTAGTGCAAACATGACACTAAAACAATTAGCTACGCTCCAAGAGGGACTTAGTTGCCCTTAAGCGTGAAACTTGTAATAAAGTTTGTATCTTATCCTTATCCTATAGTACAAGTTTTTGTATTTTAAAACAAAATGGATTTAATGGAACAGATACGCACGAGTAAGATAATTACCAAGCTGGCAAAATACAAAACAGTTTGTGTAATCATGTCCGTTATCGGAATAGTAAGTTTTTCAAGGAACATTTTTTCATATAGACACCTAGCATTACAAATTATCAAATTACGAAATGAACTTAATTAATTTGCCATATATTACCGAAGGTGGCAAACATCATTCGCGATGGAGCAATTGTGTTCGAACTTTGGACGCATCACATCAGTCTACGAATTAGTATGCAATTAACAACTAATATTGTTCATTAAAAATTATTGTTTTATATTAATAAATTTTGAAACTGTCAAATAGTCGATGTGTACATGTAGCATGTTTTTTTCCTTTTTTAAAACAGCTACTGATCTGTTAGTATTAGCTTTATTATCCATAATCCTTGGGTTTATTTCCTGTATTATCGACGTCGTTTTCATTTTCAGCGTACAAAAGGTAATTTTATTATTTTTGGTTTAATATTGACGACTGGAATGCCTGGATCTAATTATGTATTTAATGTTTAGAAACATCACACAGGACTTCTGCTCTGGGTGATCTTAAGCACAATCATCCTTCTCGTTTCAACTATTAGCGCAATTACAGCTTTCGCCATCTTGGAAAGGCTTGCGGTTGGACTGTCTTTTATGTTTGACATCATTCGAATCGCGATCCAGCTTTACTTAGTTACCAGCACCATACCGGTGTTTTCGTTATGTTTTAAAAACAGTGGTAAAAATACGACTTGCATACACACTCGATTCGAGAATTTTGATTCCACATTGTAAAACACTTTTACTCTTACCTAGTCACTTCGCTTTTTAACACAAATTATTTGTTTGCAGAACATGTGTACATATTTGCAAATGGTGTAATTTATATAAAAACACTGCCAATTACGATTAGAAAATAATTTTTATTACTGTTTACTTATCTTGTAAACTCTACTTATCAACAATGATTTGACTTTAAACACTAAATAAAAAGTATGATTTCAAAAACTAGAACTAATTATCAAAAACTAAAACTGATCAAATAAACTTGTTTACTTTATCAGTTTTAGTTTAGTTTCTGGGAATAATCCGTAGACATACATCATCTCCAGGCTTCAGCGCACCTTGATTCGCCAACTTCATAGGAATAACAGTTTTCTGGCAGGGTTCCATAGTGAAATTTAATACCAGATGAGCAATAGCTGTTTTCATTTCCGAAAGGGCAAAGCGATTACCTGCGTATGCAAAAATAAAATGTTTCTCAAGCAATAATATTACTGAACTGAACATTAGATGTTACATAGCCAAAAAGTAGTTAAAATTAAACAATTTGGTAAATATTTATTTAAAGTAGCATACATACCAATACAATTTCTGGGCCCATGGCCAAATGGTTGGTAAGCCATAGGATGTCTATTAGCAATATTTTCTTTCGTAAACCTCATTGGGTCAAATTTCTCGGGTTCAGGCCATAAATCAGGATCATGGTGCTGAATTGAAAAATTGACAATGTATTTACGCTTTCAAAACTTTCTTAATCTTGGCATTTAAAGTTATAGCTGTGTACAACTCAATACTTACAATGGCATAAGAAGGAATGACGACAAAAATATCTTTCTCTATTGTGAGATTAGAGTCTGGGATATGGTAAGATTTGTTGCATTTTCTTTCAATCCGAACTGCAATAGGATACTTCCTTAATGTTTCTGAGGAAAATAATATTTACAACATATGTACACAAACGTTATAAATTGATAGCAATTTTGCAGAATATAAGCAAAACCTTTTGTCAATTTCTTAATGCTACGCTTGAATTTACCTGATAATACCATGTCAAGGTACTCCAAGCTGTTTATGATATCATATGATAGCTCTCTATTGTTATCATCCACTGCAGCTTTGATTTCTTGATAAAGTCTTTTCTGGATATCCGGGTTAATGGCAACAGCATGGAGAGCGAAACTTAGTACAGCCTCCAGGCCGTCGAAGCCAGCTAAAAAGAATAATAAACTTTGAGCGATGATGATGTCATCATCAAAAACTAGCTTTGACTCTTCTGAAACATTCGTAATCATTGCATCTTTCTCGTAAGAATCCAATTGGCTGTCATCTTCCGCCTCAAGCTTTCCCTGCCGGGCCTCAATCATAAGTTGTAAGAAATCGTCGCGCTTTTCATTCGTTGTCTCTCGATGCTTTATTGAATCGATAACTAGTTTGGACAAGAAACGATCAATATGTTTATCAACGAAAGTTATATTTAATATCTCGCAAAGTTTTGGAGTCATGGAGAGTAAAAAGAACTTGTATATCATCTTTGGGCCAAATGAATTCATTAAATCTTTCCCCATTTTGACAAACAAGGAATTCGGATCTTCATATATGTTTGATTCTAATCCAAATGCTGCTGAAGC
>JAQGAK010000656.1:0-60333 GCA_034696945.1 Lipothrix lubbocki
TAATACAAAAATTAATACAAAAATTAATACAAAAATTAATACAAAAATTAATACAAAAATTAATACAAAAATTAACAATTATTAAAATGTAGATAAGTGAATGAGAAAAAATGTAAAGTAAACACTAAAGAAATATAATGTACTTAGTAGTAATTATTAAATCCCAGACATATAATGCTTTAAAAATAATTAAATACTGAAAATTTAATTTTAACCAAGTATTGGCTAAGAATTTCAAATGCCAATAATATTTAGGTGAAGTTATAGTAAGAAAGTTAAAAATCATACCAAATTATAGTGTAGTTATCGTAAGTATAAATTACGCATTTATTGTTTATGAAATACCTGTATTTTATACGAGATAAGTAAGAAAATAATGTATTATATATCAATAAAGGAGCACATTAAAGTAACTAAAGTCAATATCTGTACTTTACTTTACCCCTCATTAATATTCAAGGTGTAATTTGTAATCCGTGAGTTTTCTAATTTCTAATGTTCATTAACATTATGACAATATAGATGGAAAGTGTTCTGTATAGTGTACGGGTGTTTTCAGTATGTTCTTTTGTACGTGTTATTTCTGTATATATGGATATATCCTGGGTCCTGGGTACTGTTAGTAATGTCATATTTAATTTCATATACCTACATGTCTTTTACATGTTCTATTCTAGAGACTGTGTTCGGCGCTCCATATAAAGACCGAAGGTATCTTGGGGGAAATGATGGACAAATGTAATGTAATAATCCCGTTACATATACAGATAACATGGATGAGATGACTGGCAGCAGATAGTAGCACCAAGGTAAAAGGTATAAGGTAAGGATGTCAAAAATGTAGAAGTATAAAGGTATACTCTTATCTTAACTTTTACGCGATCAAAATTGCACTTCCACGAAAACGGTGTGCGGTGTTGTAAAAACAATAATAATTATTAAAGGATATGGAATAGGATCCACAATAAAGGTATTATGTCTTGTGGAGCCCACGCAACGGTTTAATCGTTAACCCATGTCACTAGTCACTATAAACAGACATACATCCATACTTAGATACCTATACAGATACTTGTGGAATACTGTCGAAGTCAAAACTATTATTCTGGTGTGAAAGGATAAATATTGATAATAATCTGTGCTCAGCTGCTTCAAGTATTTCCATCAACTTCACCGTATGAAAGCAGATAACTAATTGCTAAGTCTCCAAAGGGATGTTTGAAATGAGCATCGGAACAGTTTAAAGAATAAGGCAGTATGGCCCAGCCGCCCTCCCATAAACAAATAATTTAACTTGTACTGATTGTCATAATGCATATACACCTTTCCTATATTATATTTGCCTGCCTGACCCAGTATTTGTTTTCCTGGAAGCGTGCTCTTACATCCACATCTGCATTTTTCCAATTCTCCTCTCCTGGGCTACTCCATCCTTTATAGAGTATACATGCAATATGCATACTGACTGCAGCTGAATCTTTAAAAGATCCGAGGAAATGTGCGTTCGTATACTTATAATACACTTATATACGCGTGGATCTTATTGGAAAGGGGTAACCTCTCGGACGGGAAAAGCTGCAGTGCCATCCGAAGAACCATTATTGTGGCGGCTGCGAGTGGACATTATTGAAAGAAAATGTTTCAGAGAGACAAGGTGTTTGCAAAAGACGGTGTGGGATTAACAACGGGAAAACTTGTCGTGTAACCACCGCCCTGTGGAACTCGATAGCATCTTATCATCTGGTACACGTTGCGACTGTCATAACTTTAACTGAATATATATGTATAGTGAATGGAAATAACTGCCTCTACAGTATTCTTTTAGTCAGAGCAGAACGTAAAAATACGTTATAAATTTCACCTTTAGAAGCAGTTGCAGTTGCTTCATGCAAACACTGGCCAAACACCTTGCCACCTGCCAAAATCGTTTTCAGTTATTCAACGGGGAAATAATATATATGTGATCTTATGAATAAGAATCATTTTTAGTCCTTGTAGTTGATCTTCCAGTTTTGACTTCAATACTCGACTTATGCATAATCAACTGACAACTGGCAGGAATAAATTTTTAAACTTATTAAAATAAGCTTAATGATTCGAGGAAATTTCAAGAAGGTCTAAAAATTAATCTCATTTATTTATCCTTTATTTGGTCTAAACCAAAACTTTGCTATATACATCATATTATCATTATTTGGCTATAAATTGTTCCAAATATGACATTGTCATTCGAATATTATCCTAAAGAAAAATAACTTGTCGGTTTAAAGCCATACTGTTCGGATTTGTGTTCGAACATTGTTGCACACTTTAAATTCATCTAGAACTATTTTGGTTGTATACTATATAGCGATTATTTGAATTTACATTTCTTTTGAAATTGGGAAGAAACCGATGAACGTGAAGCATAATAAGTTGCGTACAACAAAAGATTAGAGCTATAGATTAATGTATGTAAAATAAATGAGCGGAACTGCTGCACGCGTCTGCCGCTATTCCGTTGAATATCAAATGCACATGTAAACAATAATAATCCATGAGCACGGACACAAACATGTAATTTGAAGTTATACACAGCTACGCTGTGCTAACCCCTAAAACTCATGTAAACTCATGATTCCTTCATTATTTATTTACTGAAACTCCTACATGGTTGTAATCCTTTATTATTCATTTGATTCATGCACAACTCCAACTTCACTCTATGTATTCGTTGTTGCTGCAGGTCAAGTATTTTGGTAGGTTTCCCATCGGCTGGGGCTATGAGCATAAGCACGTTTTGGAATTCTATTAGATATTATTAAATTATTTTCAATTCATTCACTATATAAAATATTTATTTATTTTTTTATTTAAAAAAATTGAAAATAGATTTTGAAATAATATTTAATGAAATATAAAAAATAATCTCATTATACATATAATGAATTATTCAATATAATAAATTATTTTAAGTTAATGACTCGTAATCAGGATAGAACTAACATGTAGATCTATATAATACCAGGACTTGAAATTATGTACATATTTTAATTTATGTAACTGCTACGAACGTAGCAGGAGTTTAAGTTTTCGCAATTTTAATAATTCATTGAAGCTTTCTCCTATTGTACATTGTTTCGTACTATGATGTTTTTATGGCAGCCATTCCGTAAACGGCTCTGTGGTACTGATAGTAAACAGATGAAGAGAAAAGCGTTGCACGTGCAAAGCATATATTTCATACTTCTTTTTATTCTGAAAATGTTATAGCATCAAAATTTTAACGCTGTCAGTAGCTAATCGTTGAAGCGGCTGTGCAATTGAATGCATCATAATAACTTAATCAACATATATGTAGGCATACATACCAACATAGCCGCAGCCGCCGTGGCAAAACTGGTTTCAATTTCAACAATGATATAGACTCCCATTATGTTATCAATGGACCTGTAGAGCATGGACAACCTGTATGTAAAGGTAACTACTATCTGTAAAACCAGGCTTGTTTGTAATTTTTTGCTGTACACTGGTCTCATCTCTAAAAGACATTTTCAATTAGTAAACTTGCGAATCAAAATAAGTATGGCTGGTAGTATACAATGGATGCTGTTGATCATTTACAACAAATGATAAACAAACGAGTTGTAACGACTTCTTTTATTTTTTTCTACAACATTTGCTACCATTTCCTTCTGTTAACTACTTCGGCAATATCAGTTTCTTAAGAAAGGTCAACATGTGTGTTGTGCACAAAACATTGCTATTTACTTGCAACAATATTCCATTAACGACGGAAAACACCAGTTGGAGTTTTTTTTAAACGGAAAAGTTTATTCTCATTTTTTGCTTATCTTCGTAACAAAATCATCTTCGAAAGTGGCTGCAGTATACTGGAACTTGTCTGATCACTGGCTTGCGTGTCGTTATAATTTGATTCTTTAAAGGTTCCAAGTTTTAGGCATGACAACTGTTGCATTAATCCAGCTCGTCAAAATCACATTCGTTTCAATACTCAGGATTTACAACGGTCATTTATATGTAAGTCGGGTTTAAAGGCGAGAGTACAAGGTTTCATTTTCATTTTTCCGATTAAATTATAAACGATGTTGCATTGATCTTTAATTGATGATATCACATTAATTTTGACATCATCTGCAATCGCGGGGTTTATACTTAGAGCGTTGATGACAGGTGGCTGGCAGGTTTTTCTTTATTTTTTGCTTATATATTCTTACATGTGCTTAGAATGATGCTTGAGTATTTTTAGTGCGTCTATCCAGCAACTGTTCTGTGAAAAACCCAGACTTTGCATAAGTAATGTTAATAAGGAATGATGGAAAGGTAACATTTTTATAAATTATTTTGTAATAGTGGAAATTGGATTGCCTCCACAAGATGTGAGAAGATGGGCTATTTGTCTGGAACGTTTTTTCAGCGCAAGGGATGTTGACCTCTTAAATGTTTCTTCGACGGAACTTTTGCAAAGTCCAGATTGAAGTCGTAAACACCGACTTTAAAGTACTCAATCTGTTGCACATAATTTTAAAAATTGACAAAAAAAACGTTTAAAGCCACACCAGACAGTCATATGAGTTCATCAGACATTCAGAAAGCATGCAAGATGGAGAACCTGAGACAATTTCTTGAGTTTCAAAAAGTATACATGAGCAGTCATGGAAGTTCTAATGGAACCTTCACAGTCCGGGATACAGTTTTTGTGTGTGAAATAGATCCAGGATAAAAAGTTTAAAAGAAAAGGACGAACGGTTGAAAAACAGTTAGGTAAAAATCAAGTGGATTAATGATGGAGAAAGATCAGTTATACATATTAATTGTAGGACACGCGGATCAGCATGGAAACTACTATTGTTCTGCGTTTTGAAAGTAAAGAAATTCAAAGGATTGTCACTATATGTGAACCCGTTACCTTTTACCACATGAGGACTCCATGGGAGGCTTCTCCCCATCTTCTAGCTCAATGAAAACGAATGACAGCAACTTCACAACAACTTCTTCGCACGCCTCACAAATCGTATTCATTACATGCTCCGAACGAAGGAACAAATAAATGAGAAAAACGAGACCTCATCCAAGACTGCTCAACATGTCAATCAATTATCCTTTCATTTCGTCTGCTGAGCTTCCCTTAAGTCTCCTCACCTATTACAATTTGGTCGAGATGACACTATATACATGCTATATATTCTACTTCTACATACTATAATAGACCTAAACTTCTCTTTCTGACCGTATCATTTGATCCGTCCAGAATACGCACCATTAATGATTTAAGCACTTCTGGTTTACAACCCTTACCTTACTGCTTACACACTTTAAGAACCCGAATATGTAATCTAACGTACTTCTTATACAGATAATATTTACATTTATATTTACTCATCATAATTTTCTTACAGGAAAAAAACAGTTCTGGCATATTTATTTAAGAACAATATTGACGTTTTATTGTTGAATTATTTGTATTAATTTTATTTCTTATTTTTCTGTAGTAAAAAACAATTGATTTTATTAGTTACAGACATTTCCCCATAACATGGAATAATTTTTGAAATAATTTTTCAATATCACCGTTCACTAATAAGGTACAACCATATTTTGCTAAGTTAGACCCTTCCTTATGTTAGAAAGGTTATTTATTATCTACTTTACCACACTACAAATATCTCAAGAAGGTGTTTTCAAACTATTGTACGCGTGAGTCAATAATTAATGCAACTAATCGTAAGAGTGAGATAAATGGGACGCATTCTACGGTGTGAGTTAGATCTATTATGTAGTACTTTTACACGTAAAAGTAATCTAGATAGGAGAAACCCCGAAGTATAACATAACTAATATCACCGCAATAATTCAGCATGCAGACATTCTTACTTTATTCCGCAAGGAAACAAGGGAACAATTTTTGACATTCTTTGGAACAGACAAAGGATAGGATCGTTCCGGGAGCCATTTAGATATGGTGTTTGGATATAATACGTTTTAAGTGACTTGATGGATGGAAACGGAAGGATCGTTCCATTTTTTTTTCTACCCTTTCAGCATGTAAAACAACAGGGTTTTTTAAATTAGTAAAAAGAAAGGTTTATAGTTCTATCTACTATTTATGTATGATCTCATTTTACCTTCAGATAAAAGGTTTAGTATTTAAGACCCTTCATTAATACAACAAGTCGAGTCGAGATGTAAATTGTTATTAATGGTAGTACTTACATCGTTATGGGATGATTTTAGACATACCATGTACGTTCTCACATACATGTACGTTTTAGACTAAGAGTGTGTGACTTCAACTATATGTTGAACTTCCATTCTGCATGCTTACCCAGAGCAACCAAGGAGCTGTGGTTCATTTTTCACTTATTTAAGAATGATAACTGCCACTTAGATGTTTAATAAGGGCTGTGAGCAAACGCCTCACTATAAAACGAAAGTAATTTCCCTTTCTACTCTTAAATTTTTCCTATATTGCGGTGACTTACCCGTAATTTAACCTAATAGACACAAAAGGGTTCATTTGATCCGTCCGCTACTAAATATTTATTACGAAATCACTCCAGCATTCGATGTTCCTAATTATATGGCCCTCTTCACCATTTAACACCATGCTCATTCATAATTCACGGCAATTTACTAATTATTACAGAGGATACCGACAGTAAAGATCCTCAATTACTATTGAACTTAGTAAGCTCTTGTTTAGAAGGTGCAATTACGACTGAATTTATCAAACTAGGGCCAACATTTAGCTATATTTCAATTTACATCTGTATCTCATGTCACATAAAACTACTACTAGCACACACCTAATGCTGTGTATAGTGCCAAAAGGTTCATCAGAGTATAAATGGTTATTTTTTAAATGATGTTTTGAATCAAAACTTGTTTCTGGGTATTTCAAATTGAAAGTCCGTTTACTTTGTATGCAAAATGAAAATCAATGGATTTTTTGCCGTGTCTAATCAGAATGAACCTATAATATAGCTTTATTTCTTGTGTTTACGTTTTACAGAAACTGCGTACTTGTTACTGCTATATGGTCACTACTTATAAGAACTTAAACTCAACTGAATACACAAGCTAGGAAGTAAAATGTCTAGAATGAGACAGCAAATTATTGAATATCTCTCCGATGACAAGAAGTTTTCACGCTGAGGTGATGAATCCAAATTTTCTCCATGTAACATCCTCAAACCTTATACTCATGCACGTTCTCTTTCTCTATAGTCAAAGGAAAATTACTTGAATTCAAGCCGCTTATTTCTGTGCAAACCTACTGGATATTATTACACTCGGGTTTCAATTTTCAACAGTAATAAATGATTTCATCGTACGCCAGCTATTGCCTTGCAGGATACTGAGTAAAAGTTTTCAATTTTTTTCTAGAATATTACAACAGCATGGACAAATATTCTTCTGATGCTACAATAAAATTCTTTGTATAAGCAAAACTCATTGCTCTTGTATTAGGCAGACATGTTTCCAATCTTAAGTTACAAGTAAATGAATACTCGTAGATGCTAAACAATAAACCAAATATGGTGTCAAATGTAAGTATAAGAATGAATAATAGATAACGTGGTTGTGAAAAACGCAACGCCGCAAAAACGTTTGCAAAAGTTTCTGTATTTAGCTCAGTATACCCGAAGTAGCTTAAAGGCCTCCCAACGAAATGATTAGTTTCGTAATAATAATTCAAATATAAAAATAATTAATAATAATATATAATAATAATTCAAATATTTTTAATATATGATTATATTGTATTTCAAATAAATAGTAATGAATAGACCCAGCTCTACGAGATCAACTGAAACGGTAAACATAAAACTTTTTGAACTAGTTGCTCAACAAACTCTATATGTATGGGTACAACAAATGTTACAGCAAAGCCGTTTTGTGTACCTATACATATTTACATTCCTACAAGATGCTATCTCGACTGTATTTTGGGTTTATTTTCGTTGACCATTCAAAAAGTAAAAAATGTTACCTTTCCTTGTATTAGGCATTAATGCAGGATGAGTAGCGTTTGTATATAGGTAAGTATCTACCTCAAGTGGAAAGGGATATCTTTGGGAGCATAAT
Source organism: Lipothrix lubbocki (assembly GCA_034696945.1). Taxonomy (NCBI): domain Eukaryota; kingdom Metazoa; phylum Arthropoda; class Collembola; order Symphypleona; family Sminthuridae; genus Lipothrix; species Lipothrix lubbocki. Next base: position 8,089 of record JAQGAK010000656.1, read on the forward strand.
AGCGGTAGTCAGTTCTACGGCAGGCATAACAATTGGAGCAATATTTTACATTTGTTCTAATACAGCGATTTGGATTATCTCAAATGTACTACAGAATTATTACAAACGTAACTTTTTAGAGCTCCTTGTCCTTAGTAAATGCTTTGTGTTTAGATAGAGCCTGTTTTGAAGAACACTTAAAAGTTATTTTTTCTAAATACCAACAGCTACTTCAACTTATGTTTATATACCTGTGGGTATGTCCATGTATCAAAATCAACGTAGAATCTCGGCGTCCGTTGAATCCATGATTTGCAAGGTATACATATACATATCTACATGCATCTGTGGGTATTGGGAAGGGGATGTACGCTTCAACGGAGAATCTGGATAGTTATGTACATCGACGGTGGAAAGTGGACTATGGAGATGGAGCTCATGGGGAAGCTATAATAATAATACAGAATAATACATATACATGTGCATAAGCGCACTCACTAAAAACAGATACAAAACAGATACTAAAAATAAAAGGAAGAAGAGTTTACCTTTGCATCGAAATCGTGCCACGCTTAGTTTGATAAATGAAGGGAAGAAAGAAGGTGATACCTTGTACACAGCTGCACCCCCGCACGCGTGTTATCACACAAAAAATCCGGTTCTACACGAAAATTACATTTCCAAGTACAAATTGACTTCTACCCTCAAAATCGATACTGCCGTACGCTTTCCATTCATTTTATCTGTAGACCTTTACCTTCTCAATTATGTCCAGTTTCGACTTTGACTACAATCCTTTGAAAGATTCATCGAATTACGCTTTTGAAATAGTCGAATTCATAAACATGTGTGTGTGTGTCTGAGGATGTCCTTTTATTTCACAAACCCAGACAGTTCTGTATTCCTATTATGACTTTCTTTAGATGTAGAAAGGACATGAAACTCCAAACTGACAGTGTTCAAGAATGTATGCATATACCAAATATTGAGTATAGACTGTATGTGTCTGTAGTAAAAGCATTCCACGTTATATAGGTAGTTGAATCTAATAACCTAGCGATTTAGTTCACATAAATCCTTAAAACGATTATAACTTTTAAAATAAAAAACTCATGTAAGTATAAGTACATTCATTATATAGATTATGGATACATAAATATCATATATCAATATACTTATAAAGTTATGTTTTCAAATTATTAATCTACCAATAAATTATTAAGCCACATAAGCCAATAGATAATAATGATAAATCACATTTATAATTACAAATTCTTCCAGGAATCAAACTTCGGAAAAGTGTGAATGCTGGAATTTATCAAATAACACGTTCCTAATACTTCCATATGGCAAGATATTGGTTGCATGACGATGGCACAAATTAACTAATTAATTATATCCCGATTCAATATCCCGATTTGAACTATACAAGAGCTGATTCGTGCAAATCTAACAACAAGCTAAATCCAACACGGGATGAGTAAAAACAAAGAAATACAAAGGAGAACAAGTCTCCAGCAAATAGCCTGCTATGTTAAAGCAATTTTGAAAGTTGATCGAAAGCACGGAGAGACATTCAACTGCAATCGAAACGATTTTTTTCTGACAATAACATGCATTGTAATTAAAGTGCGTATGTGTGTGGTACAAGCACGAATTAGTAGCATAGAGGAAGCAATTATTGAAAAATGTCACTTGGTATTATTGTGAAATGACGTCGGTGACAGCTTCCGTTTTAAGTTGTCAACGCTGGGGAGTCGGATTATAACATCATTGGCACACACTTGTGAGAAATTGATTCTCCCAAGGAGTTCCGATTTTTCAAAGGTCAGGAAGCAATGGAATGGATCGGTGTCGACTGTTGTCAATTTATCAGCTTTACAACAACGGCAAGTTTCAATGGCATGCTATGAGTTGAAGAAAATTTTACAAGTCATTTTTGACGTGAGTCAGCCATGGGATTAAGGGAACCTAACATTGGGAAATCCGATTATCTTTATTTGTCGGCTTCTATAGTTGATTTCAGACATTTCTCTAAACGTCAGACAACTTTCGTGGCAAAAACCCGCTATAGTGAATTCTTCATACTCATAGTTGAAATTAACCCGGAATCATACTAGTCTTTTCAAACATCAAAGTTTTTGATAAACAGGCAAATGCATAGATGGAGGATTCAAATATTACTGAAAATTAACGTTGACAATGTATGGATATTATACACATATTATAGTGTAGAAGTGTAAATATAAGTAAGTTTGGATTTACCTATCACAACCTCTAATCGTCTTTGTGCTGAGGACACTATCTCCTGCATAAATGTAACCCTATTTATTGATAACTTCATTTATTTACTTGGTGGGAGAGTGAAGTCAACCTTTTACAAATTCCCTATGAATTCTTTGTTGCGTTCACCGGACGCTTCAATCATAAATTCAAATTTGGAACTCACGATCAGTAATATCAACTATGTTGACCTATGTATCAACCCTGTCCTATCCATGCTTTAATTCGCTGTGTTTGGACTATACAAGAATCGGTGATACGACTGATAGCGACGTTGTAAACTTCCATAGATTTACGTTACAATTCATATTTACGATTCAGCGTTGTTACACCCGACGTTCCAGATTTATCTGTCTGCTGTAGAGTATAGATATAGTACATAATGTATTTAATTTATTATATAAAAGTCATTTATGCTCACATGAGGACGCTTATATAAAACCAATAAAATCTGGACTGTAAATAACAAGAATTCCTTCCCAAATAACACGCTCAATTATAAGTGTACGGAACAATACTATACATCTTTTGTCCGAGCTGAATTTTCAAACGATTCAACCATTAAGGTCCGTTCTAAACTGTGTAAAAACATGTATGCATGAGCAGGACTGAATGTCAACTTTCATTCATTATATACGAGTCTTATCTATTTCTTCTTGGTTTATATGTACAAAAAGGCAGATATACAAAAATCGGCCTTTTACAATTGTACATGGACAACACGGAGGTCGTCCTCCTGTCCTGCCTTCACACAACAAATTTTTCATTCATAGTTTCTTTGGTGAACTTGGACTTCTTCTATGAATAGCTAAATGGTCTTAAAAAGAATTTCCAAGGTATTTTATGAACTTCTCTGTATTATTCTCGACCGCAAGGACCAAATCAAGTCCGGTCTTAAGGTATCTTATATAATGCATTTATTTCAGGATCGGCCGAAACTTTTCTTCGGCTGAAACTTTTGCTTCTATGTATTTTATGTTCTATTTATGTTGTCAAGCATTCATTCCTGCTTATTTTTTCCAGATCTGTGCTGACGTTAATGACATCACTTCACTGCTTCCTTGGTCCTATCTTATGCAGGTAAACAAGGTCTGACTTTGGATCATATAAGCAAGATGCACTACAATGCCAACGCAGTACTAATGTGTGAGAAAAATTATTTCAGAAGCCGACCTGTACTCCGTAAAAATGCGATATTGTGTAACAGAAGTAGCAGAACAAGTAAAAACGTACTATATAATTAGTTGATAGTTTAAATATTTTTACACCCGGGGATAATAAACTTTTGAAGCTACTTCCCATAGGTAGGATCTAAAAAAATAAGATTATTTTAAAACGTTTGAAAACAATATTTTATGTAGGTGGATATCGAAAGTGTTGGAGAATAAAAAGAATCTCCAGAGGAAGTAACAGGAAATCAACAGGTTTTCATAATGATGCATAAAAACAGCAACAGGTGTGCTCACGATTTTAATCTAATGGACTTTTCTAATATAATGAATTCTTGGAAATGAAAAACCTCCACGTTTTTCATACCAAGAAAATTCTTTACATATTGCTGAGTTACAACGTTTTGAAATAGTTCTTTGTTAAAATTGCAGTACACGCAAGATAGAACTGGTACGTGTGATTCGTATCATATTAGATGAGTCAACATTGTCGTCGCTTTAATTGCATATGATTCAGTTTCATTAATGGATATTAGACTACATGTATAATTACATGACTACCAGTAGTGAAGATATATCTACCTTCAGTAAGGGTATACCTACATCCAGTATTTTACCCGAAATTTTCGAACCACATTTGACGCCAGAATTGTTGTTGTTTTTTGAAGAATAATGTCATTTATACCTGCTATACAGCTACTTGCTCAGTAGCTTTTCCTAAACATATTTTTAAAAAATTCATTTAGACCAACCGGTCGATGATAAGTGACAATAGTAAGCTTTTGGGGTAATTACCATTACCTCCCACATGTCCGTCCGAGTCAATTTTCTGGAATTTTGCAACCTGTCTAGGTATTCCATGATCATGTTGAAGGTATCCTTTGTATAAAGTGCAATGTGTTTGTCAAAACATGTATCTTCACGCACGTGGACCAATGCATATTATATGTACCAGGTACCACTCTATTGCCTTGAGTTTGCTATCATGTCTTTGTAATCCTGGGGACAGTTTGTTCTCTTTTTATTGTGTTCCTTTCCTGTGTCCGGCTATTTCATGTTTAAGCAGGTGTGTCCAGCTTGTGCTCGCAACCATTATTATCTTTTTCCAAACTTATACCCTTCAGCATGGGAAGACGCTCGCGTCCACCATTGTTCAGTATATTCGTGCAAGCCAGTCGCACTTCCAATTGTCAGGACGAAAATAAGTTATATCGAGAGCAGCTCACAAATTCCACTGGACTCGTCGTCTTTAATGCAGCAATAATACAGGAACAAGTTCAAAACTGTCTGGCATTCTCAATCGTTGGAGAGGCTCCAACAGTCCGCAATTACCATGATATATGTTTGTTTTTGTGCTGTATTCCTCTCATGTACAAATAGTAATTTCAAGGTGCATCAATATACTTAGAGATATGTGACACAAGTGTTCCTGCTTACCTGGCAAGAACCGTTTCCTGCATGAAAAAAATCTATTGCCCTGCAATGTATTGTCAGTTTTTTCAATGTCAGGAATAATCTTTTGCAGACGCATATGTGCGGACGTGTATGGTAGCAGTGAGAGTTAGGTCATGGATGTAGAAAGTCAAAGTTGGAGTAAATATTTGAACCTGCTTTTAGTTAGACAAAAGCTTATGATGGATGTGATCATGTATCTTGTATGTTTTCCTGGGTTTTCTTCGTCTTTTTTCATCTAATGTATTTGTTTATGGCAGCGAATTCAAGTTCATCCCATGTATGTTCAGCCACTGGTACACCCAGGGTTATTTGTAAGTATATCATAAATAACTTCTTGCTTCCTTTTCCATCGAAGTAGAGAAAACGAAAGTCTAAAACAAATAAATGGCATCTATGTAATTATCATTATTTCTTAAATATGCTAAGTTTAAGGTAGTTCAACCGCCGACCCTGGTCATTTAAGTATTGCTGTAAAATTACAGACAAAGTAAATGGATACTCCTGTCATTTTCTAGAGCGCCGCAGATGTTTTACGAATATTTTAAGTATGTTTTCTAAATTCTACTATCTACTCGACAACAATTTCCAGAAAAGTGGTTTTAATGTCTTGCCAAGTGCATTTCCGTATTTGAGTTTTAAAAGTTAATAAATGCGTTGAAATTAAAACAAGAATTTAATAAAAATTCTTATTATAATAGGAATTGAGATATCTTCTTGTAAAATATTATTTTCGAATCATGTATTAATGTATAATGTATCATGCACATAAACATCATGTTCTTCAAGGAACTAAAATGTTTATCAGCATTTATTTACATCACAAAGTTTATCTCTCCCAATTTCTAATGTATCTCAGATATTGAACTGAAGGGAGAAAAGCAATTTATTGAGACGATCTCATCCACTGATCCAAATAAAAAAAAATACATCAAGATTAATTAACTTCCGCCATCTTTTCAAGGTGTGCAAGTGCGTTTTGGGTGAGCGCTTTAGATCAACTTGATGGATTGATGGACAAATAAATCCCAACCCCATTTCCATGTTAGCTTTTCCTCATATTTCTGTTCTTAATAAAGCTTTCATATCCTTGACTCAGGTTCCCGTTCAAATAAAACCTTCAGTCCTTGTCTCTTCCCTGCAATGACGACTAGGTCAAGTAGGTAAATATGCTTTACTTTTCCTTTCTTGAATGTATACACAATTTACTGAATTGACTCCAAAGGTCTGGATGTCTCCAACAATTTTGCCCAACCACATACCACCCCAAACTGTTTTCTATTGCTGATCAGGGCAATCTCGGAGAAGGGATGACATGAGCAACTAAGTGGGATGATCTTTTTAACCTGCGGAGAAAAAATATTTTCACTCCTTTTTTAAACGCTATTGGAAAAGTATGAACAACTAATGTAAATAACAAATATAAACCACTCTAAACAAAGACTCACAAATACAGCTTTTAATTTCCGAACCAAAAATTGTATGAATTTCCTAACTTCCAGCTCCTATTAAAAGGTAATGGGATGAACGGTTGATAGTTAAGAGTAGTATTCCATACAAAAGTATTAATAAGTAGTTTTGATGAGGAACTCCTCATTCATAATTGGGAAGCGTACAAGAAGTGAAGGCTACAAATAAAAAAAAGAATTTTAACTAGTATGAGTAGAAATTCAGGAGGCGCCTATCATTCCTAGATGATTCAAAAGCAAGGCATAGCGACGACCTCCACAATCAACATTTTAAATGCTGTCTCTTTGTCTTGCACGCCTGTCGTTGTCTTGACGTGGTTTTTATTTGCTTCTTTTGACCCTTTCCACGGTTCCTTTTATTTGACATGTATGTAATTTCAATTCAGAATTGTTTTATTAAAACAGTGATGTGATGTTTTTTCCTGTTTGGACGATACGTTCCTTGAATACACATTTTCTCAGTGTAAAATCGAAAGCTATTTTTTGCCTCCTCTTACCTGCTTATAGGTTATTTATCGGTTTGATAAAAACTAAGGAGCCCTGAATGTTACCAGGTATTTGAAAAGCGTTAGATCTTCTCTCTCTCACTCTTTCCTCCTCATCCATCCTTTTGTTGTGGAAGGGAACATTGCTGAGCAGAATTTGGAGCCTGCTCAGTATGTATATACTTATGTAGGTTATATGCATCTAAGGCTTCGATATCTTCTTGTGAGGCTGAAAGTAAAATTGAATTTTGATGTATATCTGCCTCCCTCCTATGATGACTTCGATGGATTTCTTTTGAGATTTACTCCAGCTATTAATTATGACACACTTTGAATCCTACCAGACTCACTTACCTTCTGATCAGGAGCTGATTAGCCACTGAAACACCAACTACTATAGTTATCTTCCCGTCTCTAGTAGCATATATATTTCACTCGGCCCATGTGCTGCTAATTTAGGATCATACTATGTTCTACATTGTATTTACATGATTGGTTATGTTTACAACTAGGAAACAAATTACCTACTGGAAGTCAAACGCAGCACAGAGATTCTCCCTTCTACCTCTGTACACCAGAACCGAACTCAATTTTAGCAGCCTTCAAGCGGAATTCGAATAAATTTTTCTGAATGAAACCACCGGTGTAAGATGATTTCAGGAGATAGCTTCTGTTTAAATAATAAATTACTACGGGAGCAACGGTCAAGTCAAGAAGCCAAGCTTTGACCAGAAGTGTCTTTAATACAATGGCGTAGTGGTATTTACTTTAAATAATGGAAGTGCCGAAACCGTAGAAAGGAAATCTGTTTTATATTTTATCCTAAAATCAGGTTATACAGTATATTATGTACATCAAAATACTTTACGAACTATTCATTTCAGATATTTAAGATCTCAAAAATACATCAGAGCCCATGGCTTTACGCTTATTGCTTCTTATTTTTGTATTTGTGAAAGTAAGTGATCTTTCCCAACATCTTTCTTGGGGTATCGTATACTTTGTACTATCGTATATGTGTTGGTCTTTTCACAACGTCAGAATTTTAGTGTAAGAAATTTACAATTTTACACATCAATAAATTAGATATTCATACAAGCCAAATAAGCGATGGAAACATTGAAGAACTCACAAGGATACTTTCCATTGAATTCTAGTGCTATACTATTTGCCTAAAAAGACTAAATTATTACCACTATTTGTGCTCAAAGGCTAATAATGATAGATGACTTGCCTATTCTTTCCATAGCTTCAATGAGTAGAAGGGTAAGATGGATGGTGTTCTTCCACCACCACCGCATTGGTGCAATTATCTGTATAAGTTTGTATGCATAAAAACCTTTATGGCTTTATTTCTTGTCACCGTTGGTACATGATACCTTGGAATATAAACGGAAGCATTGTAAAATGACCCATACCTGGTTCTATTTACTTCATTTCCATATGGTTTTGTTGTGTCTACATTTTCCTAAAATTTATGCTACTGCTGAACCAGTGCCCTAATAAAATTGTCATACAAAGGTATATATGCATTTCATTAGTTAAAGAGGTTGGAACAGCTCAATTAGCTGATTCACGTTGAATGTTATTTGGACATTTTCAATACAATCTTTATACTATTACAAATTTTACAATTCGCCATTAAGCTTCCCTTTTTATTTATTCCAAGCAATCATTACTGCTAAATTTATTTCATTCATGTTTATTCGTATTCATGCTTTAGTACAAACATGTGCCAACTTGTATCTGATATCCTGCCAGTCACAAAAATGTCATAAAAATAGTTATACACGGCGAATTCATTATTGCTGTACATATTTAAACATAATAATCTCTGTTTAGATACGATGTACTGGGTTTATTTGTCCAACTTCAAGAACTGGAGGGGTTGTGACAGTAAAAACAAAATTGTAACACATGCGTGCCTCCTGACTCCAGCAGGATTTTGGCATAAAAATTGTTTACAGCTTACTACAGATACATAGAGACGGACATTCTATGATGAATTTAAGAGCAAAACGTGCAGCGTAAGGGAAGAGGGAGATTTGCCAGGGTGTTTATTCTTTCGGTTGCACATTATTATATAAGAGCGTTCTGAATTTACGCCGCATTATTAATTCGTGTATATCATGGTAGTGTTAATAACACAATGACTTGCAGTTACATTTTTATGTCGGGTCTTGCACCAAAGAAAAGGCGCACGAACGCCTGTATGACTCCAACCCTAATTACTTGGGTCGTTTCTAAACACTTAGCACCTACAAATACTAGAACGGATCGGGATTCCGAATTATTGCATATCATGGTCAAAATAGTAATCCTCATGGAAACGCATTACAGTTTCTAAAATAGTTCATTGTGGAGTAAAACTTTGTACTTCCTTGTCTTCGCTTCCAGAAATTTACTTCAGTTTTGAGAGGTTTCCAAGCGTTGATGATGGCGTGCCATGAAACTACCTAATTCATGTATACGTACTGTGGGTGCTACAGGGATAAGGAAACTGTTCTTAGTTAATAATTGGAAAATGTAGTACTCTTATTATTAAACATTTTTAGTTTAGAAGAGATTTCAAAGGGGTTCAGAGTATTCAGAGAGTGTGTAAGAGAATTCTGCAATATGGAAATCAACTTTGTGTGGAGTGTTTTATTTTTGTAAGTCGACAAATGTTTTTGAGTTTAAATATTTTTCTTTCCTGATATATTTTTACAAACTAAATGCTTATACATATTTATATACTTGTTCTTTCGAACTCCTGTAACATCAGTTTACCATGCGACCTACTTTTTGAATGCGGTCCCTTCAAATGGCGCATATCATTTTCAATGAAATTTCGACCATTCCGGGATATTTAGCTCGAAAGCATTAGCTATGCTTTGTAGATGATATACCGTGCAGTGATAATAGTACACTAAAGTATCTGCTTTAGGGATGACGTCTGGCTTATAAGCCTAATATGTTAGCTTGTCTTGTTGTTCCATATTGAAAGTGTGAGTATCCTTCCCATTCATATTCAGCAGTTATTTATCCTTGGACTTGAAATAAGATGGTTTAGAAAATAGTAATAATAGATCCTGCGTCTTCAACGGGTACATCATGAGACCTACTTACAACTCAAGTTTTCCACTATTGATCATTTCCATAAAGTTTATGTGGGTTAGAATCGAACAAAAACGAAATTCGAATTTTCCAAGGTCTCCCATGCAAGACATGGGTATAGCGTTACATATAAATACAATAATATCCATATACGTTTCTCCGAGGTTTTCTCACGTTATGAAATCAGCGATAATAGTCATCTGCATAACCTTATGGTGAATAGCAATCCTCATATTTTGACTGTATGTACATACCAGATGAAGCTACACGTGAAACGGTTCATAATGTACCACACAGACCTTTTCACAAACCATTCAACTATACACCAGTGTAAATTACCTGACACAATAAAGTTGTACAAATTGGGCGTTTCATGAATGAACAGCGTCTTAGTCAAACCTTCCTCATATCTTCACAATTTTTACAAATAGCATATGATTTGAAGCCCAACCACAGTCTCGGCACCACAACTGTCATTCATTCCAGCCTTATAGCTTGAGACTCACATTCAAAATATCGTCACATGTCACTCTTATTTTCAAACTGCTCAAGAGAGAAAATAGTATGAGTGCCTCTCTTGCTACAATGAATAATTTTACAAAACCAAGTTAATTGCGTACATGATTACTTTTGGAAGCCAAGAAAAGGTTTCTTTTCACAAGCCTCCAGTTGTTGCTCTCAGACTTTTGTTCAATATTTTAGTTCTATTATCGGTATATGCGGTTATTTTAGGTGTTTACATGATTTTCAAATTTCGATGAGAGACTATTTTAACAGCCATATTATTTTGAATTCTCCTTATGTTTATCTTTAAGAAATTCCTATAAGAACTCCAATAATAATAATTATAATCAACTACTATATTTGCCGGAATATTAAAAATCTCCTCTTATATGCAGAGCGCTCATGTTTAAAAGTAATAAGTTATGAGAAGAGCGAACAAAAAGCTACTACAGTCGTATAATACAGTAAACTGCTACAGCGTAACGCAACACTATAAATCAATATGCGACAGTGTTGAAGTCGAGCTCCTCGGCGAACAGTAAATTAGGTAACAACTACTTGTAGCAAGAAGGGATGGGCATCATTGCTGTTAATATTTATAGGGTAATTACAGGACTTTTACAATACTTAAGCTACCTGTTCACGTCTATGTACAAGCAAAAAAACAACAACGGTACTATACTATACAGTATTCAATAGAATGGAGTAGGGTTAGTTCGGTAGGGTAATTTATGCAATCTGTTGACACAATCTATGTGGAGCAATGAAAAGTGTACAGAGATATTTTATGCTCTGGTATCAAACCGTTACTCAAATTATGTACCTTGCGCTCATGAACCGCACTATGCACAACAAAAAACTCAGATACGTTTAATTATTCCCAATCGGTGATTCTCACAAATTGATAATACTTTGTGCGCAGTGATTTAAAATTAAACATTCAAATGAACAAGAGAATGCTCATGTAGTTGACTTACACAACGATACATACTTTGAGTATCTAACAAGCTGGTAACAAACTTAATCTCTCTATATTCTATTTCAAGTGACACTTATATGCTCTATATCTTAAATTCATTAAAATCCAAGACCTTTTAACTTAATACAGCTGACTAAAATATTAAAAACAATTACTGGTATCACATTTACTCTTTGTTGTTAACGGAATTCTAAAACACGATAGAAATCCAGCTTGGAAATAAATTGTGATTTAGAATTTCCCTTAGATTCGTAAATAACTGCAATCATCTATACAAAATTCAATAACGCCTTATTTTTGGAAAGTTGTTTTTTTTAAATCAAAAGTAACTTTTGAAAACCCTTTATTTTAACTGACGGAACTGAAATATTCCTACCAAACCGGTAGTCAATATTAGTAAAAGTCTTTGCAAGATACGAGTTTTCGACGACACTTCAAGTTGAATCTTGTAAAACGAGAAATGCATAACAAAAAACAAGGACCACCTAAGCATATATTTTCACCCAAAGTGTTGTCTGTGACAGAAAGTCTTGCATGCACCCTTCATCTAATAAAAACTTCATCCTGAAATGAATACCGCAGGCACCCTATTTTCCAATGTGACATAATGTTAAATGCACGTATTTTAAAGTAGATTAGTGCACGGATCTGTACCTTTTGATAACAGTGATTCCCATGTACGAACTCGTGAACATAGACATGTTAAGTAGGATCTATAGAAGATTTATAGACCTAAGTATTTCTACATATACCTTGCATTGCATATATGTTACTACATAAATAAGGTTTACTCTGTCTATTAGATTTTACTTTCGTTTTTATTTCCAAACTTAAACTTGAATTTTCAACCGTACACTAACTTACCTAGGTGTATACCTAATCTCTAAGCACAGATAATAGATCTACATACATTCTATGTATACCTCTCATTGCATTGTCAGTATTAAAGTTGTTCTTCTTGGGCATGGTTGGGGTTCGGTTGTTCTGGATTACTATATATATGTATGAAGTAATGCAAGGATTTGCTCCAGATATGGAACCAGATCAAGTCGTATGTAACATATTGTGTACAAACACTAAGGGACAATGCAGCACCAAGTGCATGTCACGGACTTCTACCTGAACCTTAATTTCAATATGTTTGAAACCTTTAAAAGGACTAGCAGTGTAAAAAATTTCCATTCATGATTTTGCCTTTGTTGAAATTGCTTCTTATATTTATATATATAAATATGAGACTGTTTTGATTACAATAAATTACGATATTAGAGAACCAAGTTATGTTAATCCAAAAAATTTTAAATCAGCCTTATACATGTGGTATACATCCTTTCAGTCTATGCGCGGGGTAATGCCTATTTAGGGTTTCTAACGGAGTTCCATCAATACTGTACTAGTACATGTTAAATTTTTATAGATACTTTAGAATTCTATAGTCTATACTTAATTCTTTGGCGTGCATACTCCATATATGCAATCATATTTAATCTTCATTGCATAATTCCATACATACCCATTTACTCGCGAGTTCTTCGTTTTTGTACTGTTACAATTAAAATTTGATTACACATTCTTGAAAACAGCTTCGGGGAACGATACTTACTATTTCAATTAATGCGTGAAAATTATTATGATATTGATTCAGTCATTTGTGTTCCATTGGATTTCTATTGAACACATGGCAATCTGATATACAAGCTACCTACTTATTAGATTCGAAATAAGTAGGACATTAATATTTTGGTGATCAGCACAAAGGAAGGCTCTTCCCCCTTCAAACTGGAATACAGATCGGATAAAATAGGGCACAGGTATGCAATTAAAATATAAATAGATCAAAAGGTATCCATGTAATGTGACAATTTTTTCACTTGACCATGAAGACTCTCATGAGATCGAGTTCCGGGTACAATAAGACACTAGTTTCAATCCCTTTTATAAGCTGTCGGACGAGTTCTCCTCTGTGTAGTAATATTGGATTGAAAATTTACGACACATATATGAATAGACTCATTAAAGTAGCTTTACCCTAGCGCTGTCAAAAGCTTGTACATAAATAGATACTCAGGGGGAAAATTAAGATTTTTTTAACACTTTTCTTAGTGTTAGAAAAATCCCATGAGACCCGAGGTTGCCTTATTCATCAAGTGCTGCATACTAACAATAGGTAATACAGTTTCTGCGCTAGTTAGCACTCTTTGTGTCACTTATAGACCTGAGTATCTGAGCATTTACTAGTAGAACCTTCCGCAATATACATACCTACAATGTTTTCTTTCATATGTGTGCAAATCAAGTCTTTGCTAGCTACTATGTTTGCAGCAATGCCATTGTATAGTATTCCAACATAACGATAGTCGTTGTGGAACTTTCATGAAAAATGTTTTTGTTCTTTGTAAGTTTTTCAAAAAATCTTGGGACATAGATCACTACTAGTGACGTGCTACAAGGTAAAATAACCGTAGGTACATGCAACATGTATGTCCAATGTGTGTAAAATTAACATGAACAAAGCTGTTTATCTTACAAACACCAGTAAACACATCATTGACTCGAGTTTTTACCCTGTACAGTGCTCATATGCAAGAACTTAATAGTATCATGGTAGTACATATGAATATGTACTTGTATTACTATGTATCTACATAGTAATAGTATAATGTATCTACATGTATCATATACCTCATTTGATATAATGTTGTGCAACGTACTACATGCTAAGTATTGCTAATGTACTGGAGAGATACTCACTCAAATGTGTATAAAGGTAGGATACGTTACTTTTACTGGAAAACGCTAAAAGTAAGTTTCAGATTTTCAGAAATCAGTTATCATTTATTTCGATTGAATGGATAGACTCAGACATTCATTAGATTGTCTAAAAGTTCGAATAAAACCGAAAGATGATAAGATACATATATACATGTGTAGGATACTTGTGTCGAAATTATGTATTACTTGTATCATCAACTACAACAATAAACAATATGATAAGTTTAGAAATTTTGTTTTCCATATAGGATAAAGTTGAATATTGCATTTAAATTTTTATCTTCAATTAATAATAAAAGTAGCGTAGTATACGGAGTGAAACAGGCGAATTTTCCATGTCAGCATGACAATCCGTTGTAATAGTCGGGTCGACTAGAATAAAGAAGATAGCGGTGTTCTCTCCACGAGTATCATATACATAGGGTTGGGATCAGGCGCTATCAGGAATTTTACTACTGAATGAACATCAGTTTGAAAACCACGCTGATCATTATCTTGAGCCGGCGATGACATGTGATAAAGACTAGTGTGGCATGGATGTACCAGGGGTTTATTATAATACAATTGTTATGAAACATCCGAAGAAAGCGGTAGTCTTGGACGAAACTATCAAGGTAGCATTACTTCACGCTTATTCAATGGATCACTAAAAGCATTTGCTGGTTAACTTATACGTATCTTTGTAGCATTTATTACCTAACAAAATTTTATTATATTGCACTGACCTTATTTATTAACTTTGCAAAAATTTGTAAATAAAAAGAAAAAAATACTAATATTACAAGACGCACTAAAATGAGAAAATGTTATTCCAGAATTTAATAAAATTCCGGTCTTTCCGTTTTCGCACGAAAGTCATGTAGTACATCTTGGAATTAGTGAATTTTCATTTTAGTACGTCCTGATGTTTCGCTGGCTGTATATAAGTTTAATCGTTTGTATTATTTTATCTTTAAGTCTCGTCAATCACATATCACTAAAAAGGTAAAACTTTTGCGTATTTCAGGAAGTGAAATGTTTATTTAGTGCTACCTACTCAGAGTCGAACATTTTTACTGGGTTTATTTGAAGTGGCAATTCTCCTCTGGATGGACTGAGTGCACTTAAGCCAAGTGTTTATTTGTCCACCGTCTCAACAAGTTTTAAGTTTTCCTGAAAAAATGCTTTAGTTTAAAGTTTCTAGTTCTCATTGGAAATCTGGACCGTCGTGTATTCAAATAAACAGATCTTTATGATGTGATTTGATATATGGATTGAATTCTAAACGGCTCGCAAAGTATCTCAAAGATTTGAATACACTGCTGTGCAGAAAGATCAAGATATGTGTTATAAGTTGACGTCTTTGTTCACTTTCCCATTGCAAAATATGAGAAGTGGATGACAAAGAAAAGGAAAGGGTTGACTAATGAAAAAAGGCCCACTGTCCCTCCTGCCTCCATCCTTTACCTGACGCCACGAAACTCTATTTCCTTCAAAAAATAAAATTATTTCGTACACGCCAGACATTTGATGCCTTCATTGGATATTTCTCATTTACACATATGTATGGATAAAATTTTACAAACGTCTTCATAACTCAACGCTACGTACCATGTACCACATGCAGTATTATTGTGGAAACCGATTACCATAGTGCCACGCAGTACAGATAATACTACACAATACCTTGATTTTCCCAATAGTCATAATTACCCATATTTCCATTATTAATATGTACACGTATGTGCTCACAGTACAACAACCAGTCAATGGGCAGCGTCTCCGGGGTACTCCAGGACCCAAATGGACAAACATGTTTGTCTTGAACGCTGTGGCAAATCATCTGCCTTGTGGCTAACTACAAATATGTATGCCTAAAACTATTTATGTATATGTACATAAGTGGATTCCCAGTTCCATGTGAGAAATAAAGTTTACGTGGGAGCTATTGATATTTGTAAAGTAAATACTGTTTCCTGCTATCGGATAAATACTCCAGTGTAGATCTTAACCCTTTTCCTTTTGAGCCTCTCAAAACTACCAAAAGTATTTAAATGTGGTTTGTTATGGTAAACCTACTTTTTGGATTTTACCTGGATATATGTAATCATTTTTCTTTAGAAATGTCCAGGTTTCTGGGAAAATCTTTTGCATCTTTCACATATATGATATATATCCAAAATTCTCCACTTTTTGGAAATAATCCTTTCAAAAATGGTTCCTTGCCCATTGTGTATAGCTCATAAGAGTGTATAGCAAACAATCGTATGTTATACTCAATTTTAGCTAAAGTAGATATATTTCCTGCAGTTCGACAGGAGTAATGTAATATATGTTGTTTCATCCCATGTAATGTGAGGATGGTTACTCTTTGAAGCAGCAATCCTGAGAAAATTGAGTGTTTTACCCCAATTTTTTGGGACATGGATTTGTTGATTGTTGTAACCGATCCAACTGAATGTATGGACTTAATTCATGCAGATACTTAAAGCTCTTTCATACTTTAAGCGAGGATGAACTTGAAAAGGAAAATTTTTTCTTTGTAAAAGTTTTCCAAAGTAGCCCATGTCTACTTAAGACACCTCTGGTATTCTGGCCCGATACTGAATGTGATATAAGTATGACTTATTGTTCACACAACCCTTCTAACGGCATTGTTCCTACTTGTTCCAACCCGCTTTACCCCATCTCCAAAAGTGCTCGCATACATAATGCATGAATTTTTCCTCCAAAAGGCTGGTGTCTCGAACAATCTCTCATCTGCGGATACTATCAAAGATACTTTTATAATGAAAGTGACGTAGGACTTATTTACATAATAACTTTGCATATGCCACCGCGTATTCATGCAATTGTTTGTCTCCGTTACGTTATTTCACATAACATCCGAGGCCAAAAGACTTGATCGCGCGACTCAACCCTTTTACTTACCCGTTCTTTGTAAAAGTTGTCACGATTTAATATTTTTACAGAATACAACAAACAGCATCGGTATTCAAACCATGTGCGGACCATTCAGTCTATGTGGCGCTATTTCATATGAATTGTGTCATGAAAATGCTGACATGTCACAGGAAAATAATAATACGGCTAAAGCATATTCAATGTATTACACAATTGAAAAGGTTTGCAAGACACAAGGTACCTTTGTACCTGTGAGCGTATGTGCTTGCGCCAAGGAATTAAAATTTTGCCAGCCTGACGCCTCCAGTTTTGTCAAGGATCATTTGAGTGCATCCACACATTAGATACTTTTTTCATGCTAAACATTCATCATGTAATGCTGAGCATAGTTACTTATGTATATACTAGGCTTTAAAACTTTTTTCCTTACACAAGAAACTTAAATTCTGCACGAGACTGATGTGAGTTTAACCTCTTTCACATCTATACTGACCAGCAAAATTATTCAGGGGTGAAAATTGAAGAGTAATTTGTTTCTTTGGAGATTGCCGAACGCACTCTTTTACGCAAGCTGACCTGGAAGTCTTGGGTATCCAGGGTTGGTATAATCAATGCTTACATGGGGTATATAGGTAGCTATGAAAATAATAGGAATACTAAATAGACACATTTGGAAAACACATATCTACATAAATACCTACCTGAATTAATGTGTGCGCGTGGTTTTTGCAGGGGAATTTGTGGAATAAGCCAGCTTTTTAGAATAGAGAATATAATGCACGGAGAGGTCGGAGTAGACAAGACAAGTTGTTCAGTGGCAGGCATATGTTCTGGTGTGAAGATTATCGATTGCCAGCTTATTATCGTCAGGGCCACGGTCATTTCATTTTTGTGCTTAAAAAGAGTGAATAAATGGAAATTCAAAGGGTTTGAAAAGGGGTATAGGCATGATTCCACATAATCATTGTGTACATTTGGGCATTCAAAAGAATCTTCTGTAATCATTTTTCCTTAGAGGAAACCTCAGCACGCGACATCATCAGCGTATCGTGTATCGTGCTCAAGGTTTCCTCTGTCCCTTTACATCCTATCATATATGTAACTTCCTGTCTGTACATGACAACTCCCTTCAAATTTAAAGGAACTATCCATGACTCCAATCGGCAATTTGCAAATAAAACCAAGCTATAATCTTGTCTTTATCTCTTTAAATACAATTTTGATTGGGCTTGAGAATGTTGATTATAGTAGTATGTAATTTAATATTTCAGTTTTTATTTTACGGTAGTTATTCCTTTATTTAGGGATGACAGCGATGCTTCAGATGGAAACAATTTGGAAAACAATAACGCATTATTTTCACATTAATTTCATGGTAAGGAATTTTTATGATAACGAATATAGAAGTTATGTATATATTAGATTACCTATAAGCATTATAGTGATGAGCATAATCTCACACCTATAATTGCACACATAGCCCTGCACTTTGAGAAATACGATAAGACTATTTCCTTTTCAGCAAAACATGCTGGTCGGTCTGCAACTATATACTGATAATATAAGAGCATGGACTATAATTAAAAAAGACGATATGATTATTGTACATAAATGTAAAACAGAATCGGAGGAGTCAGAAGAAGCGACAGTCGCTAGCCACACACCACGAAACAATCATATAGATATTCTTACAAGATTTCAGGTCTGACTTCAAAAAATCATAAGTATTGCAACTGTTGTGCTCTGAGAAAATAACTCAAGGAGGTGCATAAGCTGGTCGCGAACTTGTATATGATAAAAGTGCAGTGAGCTGACCTAAAAAAATATAAACGAGGAACACATGGTGTTGATAATAATGCAAACACGTCTCTACCGACTTGCGACTAGCTACTAAACCACTATGCTATCGTAAAGTTGTATACTTTTACCTGCAGACTCATTGCCTTCGTACGTCTCTTTTCGGTTGACTGATTCGAATGCTCCTGTTCGTCAGCCCCACTAGCTGACTCAGATTTTAACCACGATTTTACCTGCTTGGAAGTCGACGCTAGCCCGCACGTCCAAAGTTACAGTCCAGTACACAAAAGTCCATGCATTTTTCCCACGTATTCACTTCCACACGATATACTTATACATAATTCGAATAAATTTTAGTTTTTATCCTGTCTGGCCGGTCGTATCGGATGGAGCTTATACTTTGAAGTCTACCTGACTTCAAGTCGCTTAATAAAGGATGTTTAGGATAAAAGAAAATAGGTGCATTTATGTATTTACGCCGAACTTGCCGTGGAAGTGGCTCCGAATTGCCGCAATATACAGAAACATCCTCCATAAAAACCAAGGTTGGAGCACTAACCTGCGAATCAAAAACTTACGAAATTTTTTAACAATAATAAGTACACAATTATTTGGGAAAAGAAGCACTAAGTAAGTAGCTTGAGTTTCCAGCAGAGTTGTGTTGGTGGTATGATTCGCAATAAACGAAGTCGCGTGCCGTAAGTACACTACATAGAACAGCATGGGTCAACAAGAGAATTAAGTGGAACTGTATTGTAATACTACGACTACACTACTATAGCTTCGAGGTATTTGTACCACAACCCTGCATCTGTTTTATACCACATTCAGTTCAAAATGTTATCTTGTCTTTTTTAACCTGCATAAAAGAAATAATCTTTAAAAATCTAGCTGTCGTAGGTTGGAGATGCCGTTCCTTAAGCATAAGCAAGATGAAAGAAGAAAAACAGAACTAACGATGGTTTCAGACCAAATTATATAAGATTGTATAAAACTGAATCTTGTACTTCCAATCAAACTAAATACATAAGATTACTCTAGATGACATAACACATCGCAGAAATAACATCACTGATAACAACTGTCCGGTCCTATTTGCTTTATTCCTCCCCCTGATGTAACCATGTGTCGTTAGAATCACCTAACCCGACTTGTACTTTTTAAGAGTTTACAAATGTTGATTACGGCACAAAAAATCTAAGAAAGTAAAAATGTATCACAAGATTAGTAATTAAGGCTTACCCGTTGTAAACCTGTCCATGTGATATAGAGTGAGTGAGTTAATGTGAACAGCAATACATGCAGTAGCTATATATGTACGGTACAATACTAAAAAAAACCTGTATGTACACACAATGATGAGTCACGTAGGAGGCAAGAATATTAGCAGCAGTAGAACAGTTGTTGAGTAGTAAGTACGGGGAGAGACGGACAAGTAGACAGTGAAAGTAAACGTAAGTAATGGATGTACATACATTGTTGGCTGAGAGCTCGAGAGGAAATACATAGGTATATACCTACTACAACTACAACAGAGTCAAGCTAAAATCAAGCAGAGTGCAGATGATGGAAGTTGGTTGGATGATGATACGCCTAAGGGCCCAACGAAACCGACCAGGCATTATTGAACAGGGGCACGCGTAATATGTGCCGAGTCGCGTGGACCTGGACGACCGAACCTCACCCCTGCTGCATTTCATTTCCCATCAGAGTACCCACTTGCAGCCCTCCCGCCAAACACTTTCATTATAAAGGTACCGATTACCCCTGCCTGGATCAGTGCCCAAGACAACAAGGTCGGAGGAACTACTCTTTAGTATTTCTTCAAAGTTCTATATCTCATACAGGTTGGAGTTGAAAAACTTGAAATACAACCGTACGCATTGTGTTTACTCGCAGTAGCACACGACGGAAGTAAACCTCGAACTTATATCCAGCATCCCAACACATTCACGTTGGCTCCCTTTAAACCTGCAGTATTTTTATACTCGTTGTTCCTTTATATTTTTACAAATCAACGCGTGTGGAAGATAAAGCAAACGTTTTTTGACTGTGGAAACGCAACTGCTTATATCACCTAACAGATTACAAGATTGCAATCGAATCAAACCATTAATTTTTTTGAAGAAAAAAAATTAAAAAAATCTTCGCTATTATTCCCTTTCCAAGAAAACAATTCAAGGTAGTACGTAATTAATCTAACAAATCAGCCATTACCCGGGTTGCAATCAGGCCTAATTTACCAAACGAAACACTCGAGAATTGTTCAGTAGGCTACCAATCCAATTTGGCATTTAAAAATATTGTATCAAGTTCAAGTTATCATTTCTGTATATGGGCTATAGTACATACTCTTCTACTCAGTTTCAAGATAATCGCTATCAATGAAGTGTACAGCGAAGTGCTTATATGCATTGAGTTAGCACTTTTCAATCATTTTAATAATCGTAAACGTGCAGCATTATCATAACGAACAATCGATAGCCTGACGGACTTGTACAACAAAATCGCGTTAGTAATAATTTTTGTGATAAGCCACATCATCTCAGTTGGAAAAGTGCTCGGCAATAAATCCGAACAATTTATTCGTTCATTCAACTTAAAAACTCTGGAATTAACCCTTCCACTTCAGGACAGCCCTGAACCATTGTTACCACTACGAGGAACCTTAAATACCGGACTTTCGATGTTTGACATTGACATGGCAGCGACTTTTGGAAATCCTTCCATAACGATGTCACCATCGTCATCTATCAAATCTCAGTCTAATTCACCTATGTCACCGGGGACTCCAGGCCTCAAAGATGAGCTATCTCAATCGGCTTCAACAGACCCGTTTGGCTCTCGGTGTAAGCGAAAAATTAACTTCACTCAGCTTGGACTTCACGGGAAAACACATCAACCCGCCACGGTTGCGCGCAGAAATGCCCGAGAACGAAATCGAGTTAAACAAGTAAGTTGATTAGTTTTTTCCATTTTGTCCTTTTCACCACATGAGATTTTATCTTTAACATGATTACGTAGAACCTATGGCAATGTTATATCATGGATCATACCATATCCGTATGTATGCATTGTTAAAATATTAATACATGCGTAATAGTAGAGGCATGGATCACGCGCTTAAAGGGATCGCAAAGATGTTCACACCATTTGAAGATTATCCTATAAAAATCTCAATTCATGCCCATAGCTAATTTTCTACTTGAGTCAGGAAAAAACTACAAGTACTCATTAAAATCTGCCCTTTGACATCATAAATCTAGACAGCCTTTTAAAATGGGTGGATCGAAAAGGACAGAAGTGCATTATGCATTACATTAAGGGTTCCTCAGATACTTCAGGCTACATATACTTGTAGATTCCAGTAAGTAGATAAAATTCAACTTCTAAAAATAAAACCATAAACAATTTGGATCTGTTAGCTGTATGTAGCTTATGTATAAGTAAGGCTATGTGTTCTGTGTACTAAACTTAAGATGGGTAGGTCGGGAATCAAGATTTTTTCTAACTCAATAAATGCCTCCAAACTACTTCAACACATCAACAGCATTTACGTAACAAACACATTTTCATATAAAAACCCCAACTATTATTCCATCAGAGGCTCCCAAGGGTTGCTCCTATGTTACCATTACCATGGCTTCCTTCATATACACTTTAGTTGACTTTATAGGTGAGTGCGGAGGAATGGAAATACACGACTTATAGTAATAAAATTATTAATTCCCCCTTACCAGTGTCTGTATAGAATTGTCGTTGCCCATACACTAAACAAAGGCCATAAGACGAACAAATATACGTACTATAGCATTTCATGTGGCATGAGGCAAAGGTGTTAAATAATAGGTTGGAGTAGTCCATCCGATAAAATCATGGAGCCACTTAAAAAAGAACATAATCAACACTTTAAGCAAAGTATGAATATGTACGGTGAATGTGTGTAGACTAACATGTTAAATTGAAATACATATTAGATTTTGATAAAGCATGATTCATTGATTCTTGCTTCCCTCATGTAAATGTGTCTGAAAAATCTGGTTGATAAAAATTGAAAATGGGCTATTGCTCATTTCCAACAACCCCTATCTAATGTGATATTCTTTCGAAGTGTATTTTTTATGTTTACTCAGCATTATTATGACGTGAATACTAGGCTGAATTTTTTATAAACAATTTTAATCCGGGTTCTGACATATTGGTACATATAGATTTGTATACTATGATGTTTCTATACAAACATATTACCAATAATGCAACGGGGACGTCTCAAAATTGTATATTATCAATGGAATTGCTATCGATAAAGCTCCACAAGTGGCGCTCCATATTTAACTTACTCAATTTGTATAGGTTTTAAATTGCAAGCTTTATTACGGTTTACTGTATTGTAATATAAATACATAATTATATGTTTGCTCATGTAAATAAATATTTGAATACCAATGAATTACAATGAACAACATCCAAGGGATTTGTAGCCTACATTATCCTAATGATACTTTAATATTTAATTTATATTTCGACATCCTATGGAAAGTCCCATGATGGAACATGCAATACACGCAGCATCTAAACATTTCGCCAGTATGTATAGATAAAATGATTACAATATACGTACATTAGTGTTATACATTATTATATGGTTTCAGCGCGTGCCTCTGCAACCGTTTACCTCAACTAATCATGTTGTGCTGGTAATACATATACAGGCTTAGTAGGATGATAGCATATGATCAAGGGGTAGTAACTGTCAATGCATATGCATTCAGGTTATAGGCCGTACCGGAATGTTGCCCTATCAAGGCTAGACCATTTATTCCATGCGTTAAATCTGTTATTCTGAATTTTTAGGTAAATAATGGATTCGCAGCTTTGAAACAACATATTCCTTTGGGTCATCGGTCGAAAAAAATGTCCAAGGTTGAGACTCTGAAATGTGCTGTGGAGTACATTAAAAATCTGCAAGGTCTGTTGGATCCGGACGGAAACGTAACTCGTTCAGGCCAAGACTCAGCCTACCAGCAACTGATGCCACAAAAGTTTGAGTTGACAAGCAGCAGTTCACACACAAGCTACAATCAAATGTCTCCAACTTCCAGTGAGGATCCTTCATCACCCTCGTATGCCTCGGAGGGATCCTACGTCACCTCAACTGCCATTTCATATGACTGCGAAAATTACGAGCCCGTCAGTCCCGAAGATGAAGAGCTTCTGGATGCAATTTCATGGTGGCAGCAATCATAGAGACAATACCAAAACAATAATATCATGAATCCTAATGCAATGATCAGGTAATTACATACATACTTCCCTCTGGTTTGTTAATTTTGTAGTTTTATTTCAATTTTGTCTGCGTCTGTAGTTAATTGCCTTTAGGTAATATTTGGTTAATTTGTATTGTATGCAAAACATCTATGTACATGCTGTAAACACACACTACGCCTATGTAGCGCTAGACGTTTTGTTCTACCAACAATCAGTTGTATGCTTTTTTACAAAAAACGGGGTTGCATTTCAGCCTGTTGCATTCAGTTTATATGTATGCCGTTGTTGGTATCCCTTAAAAACTTAGACAAGCCAGCTTTGGTATCTTAAATGAGGTTCGTCGTGTGCAAATAATCTTTAAATGTGCCCGAAACTTCGTAAGAGGCTTTTATGGAGGCCTAACATTGTTGTACATATGTATCGTAATTTTGTCAAGACTATCCTGGGATTTTTCTTTCCGTTCATTCAGTTGAATGGAGCCAGTAAAAGGGACTGAACCATATGGAAAATCCTTAGCTCGAACGGTCTAGGAAGCACTCTGTCATACCTATGTATTTAGTAATGGGAAACTTCAGCCCTTAGAGTCTAGCTTGCAGGAAGCTGCATATTATCAGGAGAAACTGCGTGAATACATGTTGCATGGGTAAATTACTCACCCTTAGGTAAAATGGTTCATGTGGTAGCTCGTTTAAAAACTTGTCCTCTGTATTTCCTACTTGGTACGATAAGTCTGTATCCGAGGAAAGTATCCATTAAAGGAAACCATGGAGAAACTGGATACCGTAAGTACGTCGCCAGTATTTACTATAGCCCTGTAGGATAGGGACACTTATCGTAGAGGCTACAACAAACCAGCCGAAATTTTATGCTCACATAGGCAACATCGGAAAAAGCCTTGTGAATAGAAAGAAAAATGAGGGGGATTCGTCCCGTTGATTTTTTTGAGAATTCAGTGAAAAACATTCAAGTAGCCCCCCAGTTGTGGCTCCTTCGACTTTTTCATTCGAATCTTTCTATTCAAACCATAGACTCCTCTCACTCTCAGCTCGTGAGGCTCATTCTTCATAGAAATTTTGCACTCTTGCCTTTACCACAATATCCACATTAACACACATACATAATCCCTGCATATACCTCTGATTTCTTTTGATTTACCTCGACCTTGCCATGATACATTATGAACTATACTTATAAAGTATAGTCACATGTTTTTATATATACAGGTATAGATGCAGTAATATATGTATGTAGTTATAAGGGAACTTCTAAAGCACTGCTACTATGTAAAATGATCTTGTCCGCACAGTCTGAGGTATAGCTCTATAATTCTTCCTCGTCTCCAGTTGCCGTTATTACTGTCAATGCTAACATTCATGTGTATCTTATATACGCATGGGTATGCGTATGTTTGCTTGTGCTTCTTATACATATGCCTACATAATGGTATTGTTGAGCTCTGTACATGCGTTGGTAAAAGGTGCCCATTGAAAATTGCGTCTGTATTACGTGTATTTGTTGAGACGCTTTTCTTTGTTTGATTTACTCCGGCGTGCTTCTACTGTTATTCTATGGGCATTAAAGTTTAAGCTGAATACTTTATGTAACTAGTGTAGTTATGGGATGTATAGTCCTAGCAAATAAATCAATAGATTTAGTCAGTTGACATTGTGTGTAGGAACATAGAGAGGACAAGTACATTCATAAGTAAGTAGACGCTTGGATGGTTAATAATAGCAGTGATGCGTCCTTTTGGATTTTCTGTATTGCTTATGCACAAACTCCAGGTCAGAAATTTCAATTGAATTCTGTCTCGATTTTACAGGGAAAGGATCCTTCAAAACTTGCGTCTTCCATATATTGTGTACATAATAAGGTGAGAGAAGAGAGAATAAGCAGCGATTCATCGGAACCTACATCATCCATTGTGTGTGTATGCATATATGCGTAAGTATATGCTGTGCTTTACAGAATGTAAATAGTACAGTCCTAAGTATCGTGCCTTGGTTGCTGAAGATAAAGTACCCACACTGAAAAAAAACTTTTTAAATAAGTACGTGAATGCAACCTCATGGAGACAAGGTCCATACGGATGCAATACAAATTCTGTAGATATATAGCCGTGTATGCTATCCCATATATACACCACACCTGAATCTCAGTATATCATTATCAACGACGATGATCGTACGAGACTAAAAACAGAAGAAGAAAGGAAACTTTTCCTGGCGTGATGACGATCTCGGAAATATCATTATCTTTAATATCATCTTGTTTATAAATATGCAGAAATGGTTACATTCTGATTCCTTCAAATCTTTTACAGCCATTATAACTATTTTTTCTTCGATGGCCGTAGTAGACACAAGATATCAAATATACTAAAACTTATTTTTTACAACTACATGCATAAGTGCTCCCTAATTACATTCCGCATCACACTACCTTACATATAAAGCGCCTACGTGTATGGATGTTCTCTTTCATCAGTTGTCATTTCTGTTTTCTTTTATTCCATTGCAACTTAATCCCTTAGCGTAACTTATTTAACATGCCTTCCTACAAAATATATATAGCTACATGGTTGCAAAAATTATTTGATAATCTTATATCACTTTTTTCAAACAGATTGTTGTGCTAAGTATCAAGTAACGGTAGTTCAATGTGTATTATGTAAGCCTTGATATAGAAATCATAGCCAGGATTTATAAAATACCCTATACAGTTTTAGAGCTCCAGAGTAGATTAATGAAAATATAAAGCACAAAAATATACACACCCAAGTGTTCAAAAGAGTTTGAGGAGAAAAGGATATTCTGCAAGAGAACATCAGCTGTGTAAAGAATAAATAAGTACCTTTCATCATCCGTCGAAAAGAAATATATAGAAATACTGTGATTTCAAACAAGCCTCTATACTTCTATAAAGTCGTTAAGCTATATTATATACTTAAATACAAATCGAGAAGTGCCTTTGAACCCGAGAAACTACGGGATTGTGAAATTGTTATATCTTATTGATGAAATAATGTCTGAATCAGTGCGGTATTATCATAAGCTTATACCTATGTATATTTAGCGTCGTTAAAATAATTCCAACAAGTTTTGCTATTTTGAACTTTATACTATACCACAGTTGTGAACTTTATTTCAGGTATCTTTTAGCTTTATTCAACACAGCTGCGACATCAGCCCGTGTTTCATATTCCATTAATAACGCAGTATAGTTTTAACCGTACAGATATCTGTATAAGTAACTGTCCATTCCTGGGTCAACTACTCAAACTTAATATTTGATTAAATTAAGTATCCGCAGTGCCTTTTTTAGCAGGAAATAATCCTTCCCACTTACATGTACCTATAGCTTTGCCGCTTATATACATACAAATTCTTGTTGTTACCGTGTCGTTCGGACATGTATAGTATATGTACATTACATTATTTGTTGTAGTTATATGTTGAAAGAGTATGGAAAAATATTGTACAATAAGTTTTAAAATATTTTACATTCGGATGAGGGATTCGGTCAAATTCCTTCTAGTCACTTCTGTTGAGTGTCATGTATTTAATACACAAGTCCATGCCCTTATACTGTATTACATAAAAGTTTTAACAGTTATCGTATTGATATTCGTAATATTATTATTATTATTACTTACATTACTTTAAGTTACATTTTGGAAAGTTGTTCATTGTATTATTAATGCAAATAATAAATTCTAAATCCACATACAGCGACCTGCCCTGTGTGTTGGTAACTATAGAAGTCGGAGGTGGATCTTTATTTATCAGCTCTTTGGTGTACTTACTTCACTCGTGCATGAACTCGTCGCTGTCCTAACGCTCATACTCAATCTGTTAAAAAACCAAATGTCATGTCGTTGCGTCATACGCTCAACGGAGTACTTTTACTACACTTAACAGGCTCGGCAATCGGGAACAAAGAAATAATCAAAAATTATATTGCCGATATAGTTCCATTTCGTTGACTTGTATTCCTCACTTGTATTGCGTGGTCTGATCCAATGTTGTCCCTATGTAAAAACCTTTTATTATGACCGCTCAAGCTAAACAAAAAATCGAATAGTGCCATCAAGAACAGAGGGGTCTTTAAGTATTATTTGATTGCATTATTACAACAGGTATGTATCTACATTGCATATCTTAACAATCATTATCCTGAAGCAACAGGAAGTATAGAAAATTATAAATTGACACTTACAGTGAACTTTATAGTTCAACATTAAAAAAATGATGCATATATACATAATAACCTACGGGTTCAATCGGCATGCTGCTCTTATTTCCTTTGGTTATGTAAATTTGGCACCAAGCGACATTCACTGATTTCAGTCTGCGGTCTCACAATCAGTGCTTACATCGGTGGATATTGCGTAACGTTATTCCTGTATAAGGTAAAGTGGAGTGACGGTTACAATACTACTTTACTTTCCAGTGCGAACTCATCCAGGTGGAACCGTTTTCCCTTTAAACTTCCATCCATAAGCTTTATATACATTCTCGAAGTTCAATTCTTGGAAGCACTGCTCCTTTCCATTATACGTCAAAACCCTTAAAATGTTCTCATTTGTTTTGGACCATAAGTCTACCCTTACGTATGACATTATTTGCGCTGTGTGCACCGACTGCAAAGGTAATAAAGGTTTTAAATCCAACATGACTTGGATCACCTACAATGAATTTGCATGACGACCATACCAGTGAATTAAAATACAATTTACATAATGTTTGCCAAGCTTACAGAAACAACTCATCATGCGATACATTGCCAATACTTTATCTTCTAACTAGAGTTTGACAAATAAAGGATTAATAATACCTACCTATGTAGTTTCGTCATTGCGAGGGAAGATGTGGTGTGACTACCATAGTGCTGCTCATTGATAAAGCATAATTGGGATTAGGATTTTTGATATTCAATGGGTTCAGAACGACAATCATATCTTTTTGAGTTGTTATTGTGAGACTTCCCACATATTTTGAAGCAGTGTCTTTGCATGTAATGGATGTCAAATTGCAGTACAAAAGGGTTGTCTGTGCATACATTTATTTATTTGGAGAGATTACTAAAACGTTTACATTCGTAAAATTATTAAGCATGTGGGAAATGGAGATATAAGATAGGACAAATACGCTGATGTTGGGGTTGTATATGGACCTCCCACGGCAAAATTTGACACCGGCAGCGGGTCATGCTTCTTTTTCTGACAAGGATGCTGGGCATATACCACTGAGAGTACATATTCCCTTAACTTCACCTTATTCCAGTAATTTTTGAAGCCAACTCATTCCCAGTGTAATGGCAAATAAGAAATTATTCGGTTGAATTATTGCGTCTACGAATTTTATAGCTGATGGGGGAACACGTGAGCATGTTCCACGCTTTGTCATATTATCTAAATTTTATGGGCTCTTTTACATAGAAAATCTTCAAGATCTGTCAGGGAGGACTTTAAATGTATAGTGGTGTGTACATTACAACGCCGTTAAAGTTTGTTTCTATTTTCATGGACGGAAGTTGGCAGTTTTCTAATACGCCTGAAATACAAATTTAGAATGAAGTGGATATATGTACTAAGTTATAGTAAAGTACATAAACTACTACCAGAAGTGATTTTTATTTAGATGTATAAAGGTATAGAACACGAGCGCGGGTGTTTGCCTATCGGATTTTATAAGATGCGTGAGTTGTAGGTACATAAATGCTATTCTATGTCATTCCACACTTATTCTATCTTTATGCTTAAAATATGGTACCAGCAATTCAATTCAGTCTCATGTATGGTTACTTATACCACGACGCTCTGAGTTTCACTAATTTTACGCGTCATTTAACATTTACGAACATTTGACGTTACCATTCAAGAGTCAGAGTAGCGCACTCCCGGGATTCATTGACCATAAAAATGTTTATGTGCACTGAGTAGCCGTTGTGTGCAATCGCTTTGAGGTTCTTAATTTCCCCAGTATGTAGTGGAACCTTGCCCTGGGTATAGTACGTGTTTGAATCACAGGAAAATTTGTGTTTATGCAACACAATGTACTATAGAAGTTTGGAAATTGAAATTATTATATAACAATTTTCAACCAGATATTCGTTCACCAATTTGGTTTTTGAAGGTGTCCATTTTTACAAATAATCAAAATTCATTGAGCTCAGAAACTTTTCTTCCCCATTTTCTATGAAACTTTATCCCTGCCGATGATACGCCTGCTTGCATTGACACATTTCTAGTCATAGGATGTCGAATCATCCACAGTTCATTTAACTGTAAAGAAAAAAGAAGGGCCGCTTGGAATCTGTGTTTGTCTATTGTGATTACTTGTATCTTATCTCAGATTATTTAAATGTGTTGTTCGATCATTCGAGTATTGAATAACAATACTGAGATCTCACACAACAAATTCATGTTCATAAAGTGACGGACTAAGGTTAAATACATTATCATATGCGGGCAATGCTCTGCGGCAAGACTCATTAATGTAGCAAAATAGGGATGATTATATAAATTACGTTTAAAATAAACAAATTAATAATTAACAATTGTTGACAATTCAAACCAATTTAGAGCTTATTCCAATTAACATGACATAGTCCGAACACTAGTGTGACAAAATTCTATTTTTAATATGTAACACTACTGAGGATCCAGACTTAACAGATTGTAACCACATAATGACTTACCTATGCATGATATACATCGTTTATACTATGTATTACTTTTATACTATGTACGCCGACAGAATCAAGACTATATAGGTCCGTTTAGATACTGAATTGAAAAATACGCAAGTAGCACCATGCATACACGACGCAATTACAACATAGTGAGGTTCTATGGCTTATGTATATATGCTCCCAAATTATGAATCGAACTGAAAAATGGATTGGGTACAAACAGTGCAGACCTATCCATCATAGTCGACAGGCCGTTGCGGATTTTAGAGAAAGCTTGACAAGCCTGAACACTTCGGAATGAGTCTACCGAAATAACACAATGGCATACAGCATACCAAATCACTTGAGTTCCCAAGTAATGTAGTTAGTCCTTTCTTAATTTTTCCACTCCAGAGGTACATCAAAACCTCATTCGTCATCATCAAAAGATTTTCAAGTCTACGACATAAAGATACTGCGAGTATTGTAAACTGTTATAAGTTCACTGTTAGCAATTGCTAGCATTCTATAGCTTCCATTTAACAGCAATCTTAGTTTCTTTTAGAATATTCTCAAGTAATAAGTATCGTTTCTGAAACAAGCAATTAATCGGTTGTTTTAACTTGAACATGTATGTGTTATAACAATGAGGATCTCAATGGGATTCTTCTCTTTTTAAATGAATGAACTGAAAGATGAAGTCCACAACGTGCGTATGTACTTTTGTTTATTACATAAGTCTTAGCACTTATCGTCTTGGTGTATCTCCGACTCGAAATAATTTCTTTCGGCAGACTCAATTCGCTTAGGATGCTTAACCTCATCGTCACTGTGACTTTACAGCTTCACGGCTAAAAGTGTACACCGAGAAATACTCCCATATAGTTCGCTCGTAATGCGGCTGCAAGGTACACACAGATGTAAACATTAGCTTCTTAAAGGTATTAAAATATTTTGTGGAGTTCATGTATATACACAGGGGTTTCAAGAGTGGAGGGTAAGTTTAGAGTGGTTGGTCAAAAAAGCAGCATATGTGTACATTCCGGCACAGTGCCGTATAAATCAACACGTCGTCGTAATCATTCTGAAGACTTCCTGCTGCTTTATGACACTACGAAAAAGTACTACAAATGCTAACCAATCTAACCAGCCAGACGAAACCGACACATTATTATAACCTGTTGTCCATTATTTATTTACTGCTTCCAAAGAGCAGATCTGTAGGAAGCACAGCATTTTACTAAATACTATTTTTCCCTGAGGTAGTATGGTCCCATTTTCTTTAAACCTTACACACAACTACAAGTTTCTAAACCTTAGGATTTATAGATCCAGGTATTGGCCCTGCTACTGATATCCCTCCAGTTACTTTTCATCATAACTTTTAGAACTAATATATGCGAAACCGTAATGAATGTAGTTCCTAGTTTGTATGGACCTTGCTGTGTACAGCACCATAAGCATCTGCTCTTTTTATTTAAGTATCTATATATACGCTACGTAATATCATTACATTTTCAAAGGTTCCTCTCAAGTTTTTATTTGTGTAAAATTAAACGTTTCAAGAAACATACACAGACAATATTTATGTCGATTTTATGACCTTCCACATGAATTATTATCATACACTCCGGTATTGCCATTCATATTTACTTAGAGGCTGTCGGTTTCATCTCCACGCGCATACTTCCTAAAACAAAGCTATAGCAATAAAATTTAAATAAATCATAAGTTATAAGAAATAAAGTAACTAAAATCAATCATTACGATAAGCGTGGCACGACTGCTCAAAAACTTGTTTCCTCTGGATGTGTATGTGCTCCTGAATATACAAACGAATCATAATAATTTTATTGGCGTTATTCCTTGGTAAGTCTTGACATGACTCATTGTACCTAAGGTTTGGAATACAAAAAGACAAACTAGGAACTGTAATTATTTGAATTTCCAAATGCAAGTGCAGTAACAAATAGGCTTCTTAAGAATCCATTATTTGGTCGAAAATCCGAGGTCTCCAAATATTAGCACAGCAATGCGTACTTAGTTACTTTCAAAACAAGCCGAAAACCACGAATCGTCTGTTAAAATTCAAGGGACTGATTGTAACAACCTGGCAGAAGCAGTCGACTGTTCGAGCCGACGTAGGTAATCAAGCATGTTTGTGGTTGGCATATGTAGGAGAACGGCTGTACATAGAAAGGTATCCAAAAGTGATGTTGTCCTATTACTACATAGCTGTATTTCGACATGTGGACAATTTTAATATTTGGCATTAATGCACCAATCAAAAATATTATTCCAAAATCTCGTTCAAGGATTTCCTTTGGAAAAGTTCAAGCTCATGAACAGCTTGGCTTGAGGGAGTCAATGGAACAAAAGGATATGGTGCCGGAGTAGGAAGCACTATTTTCATGTTACCTACACCGGCGATAGGTTAGTTTAAGTACACAAAATCATACCTGCTCCATTAAGCATCAGCAAAATGACCAATTTAGTCCATTCTGCGGTCGGCTTGCCCACCTTTTATGTCAACTGTGCAGATTGCTGGGCCTTCCCGTCAGACACTTATACCTCTGGTCATCTGGTTTTGAAACTTTTTTTTCCTAGTACAGCGGACCACAAATCTCAGAGTAATCCAGCGTACCTTTGAGCATGTAAATACTCCCAAGAAAAATAACAACACTATTGAAAGTACGCTGACGATCTCCAGTTTAGATTACCTGCATGTCTGCATTTATCTTGCGATGAGCGGTCCATAATTAGAGTTCAAAGAACAGAACAAGAACACACTTTACACATTACTAGTCACTACATTAGTCATGTTCAAGTTAGAGAAAAGTTTCGGACATAGCCACAACAATAGAAATTTATTTGTGGACACGAAGTATAAAGGGTGGTCACAATTGACACATAGCCTTCAATAATGAGTTTGAATTGTCTACCTCCTTGTCACGTTCGTAGTTATTTCTGTCATTCATAGAAATTTTAACTAGCCATTCATACATCTTATTCTCACATTCTGTAACAATGGGGTCGGTACTCCAAAATGGACTTACACTTACACACGCTCACACGTTCCATGCACACTCTCAGCACACTCCTATTCAATCAGTACAAATAGCCAATGCGATAACAATGCCAAAAGGTATTTGACAAGTTTTACGCTCTCCCGTTTTGAGTTACTAGTAGCCAACGGTCAAGCCATGATACAGTCATCACGCTGTTGTCTGAGACCCTTGAAAAATGTATTTTCTTCTTAAAATTATATTTTTACGCCGAGTGCAAGCATATCTAATAAGTGGTAGCCACGCAGTCAATAATATAGAGTTGTGAATTCTACTAATGTATTTTAAAGTGTACCGAAATTTTCGAATTTCGTGGTCACTACCGATGAGGAATGCTTAAATAGCAATATTAACAAAAGAGGAACATGCTTATTTCTACTAAACTTGACATTCTTGCATTGTCATACTCTTGGAATACACTTTGGAAAACAACTCGACTTGAGTACATGTTTTCCTCATTCTTCATTCCCTCAATAAGTCTCTGACCTGTCTTTTGTCCAAGGTCCAGCTGGAACATTATTCATACAGATGCCCATATCATAATTTAATCTAGTTTACTGAATATATGCACTTCCTTTCAGTCATCACAGCTTCATGCTGGAGCATACTCCATAATTGTTTGTGAGCTTTATTATTATAGCACAACACAGCACTTACATGTTCGTGTATTCGCATCAGAGGAGGTCGAGCTACGACAACAGTTTTCCTCCGGAACTTGTATTCGTATAGTTGGGTCGGAAAGAGGCAATCCGGTTTGTCAAGCTTACGAATTAACAGTAGTAAAACATTCTTTGTGTGATTTAGAAAAGAAGCAGTATCCGTGGCTTATACTTTTTCATAAAACCTACCGTGTCCAGTAAACTTTGCAAACAAATAAGATTTTACAATATTTAAGCTTTAGGATATTAAACAAGAATACAATCCTGTGTATCCACATAATAAGTTTCTTTAAAAATTTCAAGAATTCATACAGTTAATAATCAGCTTTATCGCATTACTGGGACCCACCACTGAGAATATACATGGAAACATATTTAGAATAAAGGTAGTTTCTATGGATGTGAAAAAATAGTGCTGTATAAGCAAAGGAATACATATTTGTAGAGATATAAAAACCCTGAAATCTTTGTAGTTAAAAATTAACAATCCAACAAACGACAAGTAAACTTGCTCAGTCAGTTTGAGACTTATGATCAGATTCTTACTGAAATATTGTCCCAAATTTAAAGAAGGGATTTTCATTTTGCTTACCCCTCGTTTCTAGAAAATCAGAAACCAAGTAATATTAATATGTAAATAAAATAATGTTTCTATGATACTGAACCCGTGTACGTATGAACCCCGGATTTATAATTAATTCACATAATTATTTTCCAATTTAAATATTGATAGAGTTGTGTACAAATACAAACCCCACCAAATGAAATATAGCAGCAGCAGTAAACACAATTAAATTGGCTTTCAAACCGCTGAGTGTGCATACAAAATATGCTTATGGACTACGCATATTTTGTATACACAGTCCTCAACCAGTGATTAACAGAACTATTTTCGCCATGATTATACCCGAAAATTTTGAAAGTACTCGGAGAATACATGTTTACTTTCCCATGTGAGCGGAGTGACAACATAAGAGCTGTCATTATAAAATCATATCTACTGACACTGGGAAATGCGGGGTCTAGGCAATCAGGAGCAAACAAATGTAGGAGATTTTTCTAAAATAAATATATACAATAAGTATAGCCGTCATTATTATTACAACCTACATGAGCATTCATCTCCATTATTCTCCACTCTCTTGGACAGCTTACCCAAAATATATGATTAGAAATGCATATTGGTGAGTTTTCCCTACATTTAGCTAAAAAATGCTTTCCAAGCTGGTTAGGATTTCCTCCACCTAACAATGAGCAAATAAGTTACAAGAAATGCAAACAAGGCACACCATTCTATCATATCTGTAGAATCTATACAGCTGTGAACAAAAATAAATAATCTTTATTGCTTGCTGTCTTAGCTTCCAAAGGAGGCTCTTTCCGTACATTTTAGGCCCTACTAATGTGCCTATCGAGATTTTGGCATGTTTTCTCTAGCAACTACATTGACAGCTCTATTGTCAAAAACCAGGATAATTAATAAACCATGCTTCAACTTCAACAATTACCCAAACATACTTTGTATGCATAGTGCAAACAAGTATGTACAGGCCTACAAAGAGCATTAAAACCCTTGACATGTTTCTAGAAAGCAAGTTGGATCAGCGATTCAATAAATTAGAGACGACGTTGAAATCTTTTCATATTTTATGATAGCATCGACAATGCAGTAGAGTAGCCTTGTAAATTTAATATTGACGTAGAAGTTTCAAAAAGAAAAAGATTTTCATTCATTTGAAAGCTTACAGACCTTATATACCTGTGTGTAGATACTTACCTCAAAACCTTTAATCAATGTTTAAACAGCAATGTTAAACTTTTGTTGTATAATAAATAGAGTATATCTGTGCATCATATTTGGTACAGTGGTAGTACAATGATGGCCGTCTCTAGCAAAAGTTTGAACCGGGACAAGTTTTATCTCATAGAAGTTTGCATTTTACCATTATTAGTTTCAACGATAACAGACGCTCATCAATGTTAAACTTGCGAATCATTATTCCATACATAGCTTAAGCAATCTATTTAACTATACATACATTCCTATCATACTTCTAGGTTGCTGAAAAATACATTATTTATTTATGTGCTTACCACACAAAAGTGCTTATTTTTATTTAAAGAAGCACTCTATGGAAATAAACAGCTCTTGAAGTTTGCTCACTTTGGGATTTTTTGTACGGTGCCACACAAGAAATATTGGTTTTTGATAGAATATTGATTCGGGAATTTTCTAGCGTTGATGAAATTACTTAACCTATAAGCTACATATCTGTAGTAGGCAAGTATGAAAATTGTAAAAAAATATAAAGACAATTTAAATATTCATGTACGGAATAATAATCTAAAAAGAGGTATAAAATATAGTCCGGTGGTTTCATGGTTCAGTCGTCAGTGGTATAGTAAAATAAATTTAAATACAGATTTCACGTAGTTATAAGACAGCATTCTTGCATAAGTACATATCATACATATCATACAATGTGAATGTTATTAAGTGTAATGGTTTAGTTGATCTAAGGCAGCAAATTTTATAAAAGTGCTTTTATGCCTAAATGACCACAATATGTAAAGGTGACAAAGCTGCTTATGTAAAGGTTAATCGAGTGCCACTATCGTTCACATAAATTTCCTATAATTCTCGATACAAGATACAATTGTCATTTGTACAAGTTTTGATGATCCCGCACGTGCGAAAAGTCATATTTGACGAGTCAGTAATTGTTCAGACATTGATTCCGCTGTCCAACCCTGAGCTGTTCAAATTAACCACATGTACACACTTAAGCATCAGACCTTGCACTTTGTGCGTGAATCTTAACAACTATAGTCCCTATAATTTAGAAGAATGGAAGGGAAAAGTAAAATCTATAAAAGTCAATAGCTATCAAGACACCCTAACAAATTACTGTATCCCAGACAAGTTACATCACTAAGCACTCATGTACCGTCTATTAAACAAAGAGCGTCCTATAATATCCTATTGTTAGTGACTCAAAGCGGCTGTTTCCATTCAATATAATTTCTCCGACTTGTATTGTCAATTTAGTCTATTGTCTTCCTACCTGTACTGCTGACAAGATATTAAATCTTATTTGTAATCATGTTACCTATAAGACTATTGTACTTTTAATCAGATTTATTTGAGATATCAGTGATAAGTTTAATTTGACAGTAGGCATGCAAGCATATATACAAAACAAAAGCATAGATATTACGGTTTATAACACAGCCATTCTTTCATCATCCGCAAGTGTTAAATACTTACAGTTTTTTTCTAAATTCTAAAATAATTTATAACTCTTCTGGACGAAGAATAATATAATTTCTGTTAGCATAGGTCTTACGATGAAAAGCTGCAAATGCTTATACACAATGTGATGACAAAATACGCACAGGTAAACCAACTATAAGAACTTCAATGATAACTGCGGTTCAGTATTTGACCATATGTATATACGTAAGGATCTTTCGAGAATAATGACACAGGGTGCAGCTGAAAGTAATGACTTATTGACCGGTTCTGGGCTCTCTGCAATGCAAATGCTTAGAATCCAATAAGGTTTTAATAACCCTATACTGTAAAAGACTTGTTATTCGAAAGCAATAGCAACCCTGTAGACCTTGTCTCATTACGTTTTGTGAAAATTTTTAAGAGAAAGGTTTGAATCATAGATAATCACATTTCCATAATTCTTATTTTGTTCCTTTCCTAAAGTGCCCCTTCTTATGCTACGTTACTTTGTTCCCAAAACTTACATCCTAAGCTCGTTTTAAATACTTTGAATTACCTAAATGTTTCTGTAAGATTTATGGAAACAAAAAACCTTGTATTTATTTAATATTGTTTGTAAAAACAACCCTTTTACATTCATTATTCAGTTCGAATGCTCCTATTAGACGTATATTGCCATACTACACTCTGTCTTTGTCTGACCCACTATTTTTGCGTTTGGTTTAATAAAAACAGAATCTTCTGGATTAGTGTCATCCTCATCCCCACAAGAATAAAAGGTTGCATGAAAGACAATATTACGGTAATGTTACGTTAGTTGTTTGTGAGAACCCTTTGGGACAAAGTGTTAATGAAGATCCGTATGCGTTCATTTTGAAAGGGTGTGAGTGTTTATAAGGACTGTACAGCACCCAGGCTTCCAAACTTTTGGATTTTTAAGCCATTAAAACGAAACTACTCTCAGACTAAGCAATCCTCTTATCCCGACCTAACCTAGTCCAAATCAATGTAACAAACATCTTAAAGCATTCCTACTTCATAGTAGCTATATAGGTACTTTATCTTTGTTGGGATGTTGGACAATACAAATTACTGCGGAAAGCCTGTGGACTATTCAGTAGGACGTAACGTAATCAGATTAAGTGAGTAATCCTTATGTTTTATGAAGAAATCCATTGAAAAGCTCTGCGGTCTGTTTACATTAGAAGTATTATGAATATCTTTTATGTTCCTCATTCCTTTATTCAATTTAAGTTGTGCCAGTATAGGGATTACTATGACGACCCTATTTTTTGCTGGAAATGCAAATACGCACAATGCCAATTTCATACGTTGGACCCACCGTGCATGCTTCCGGGTTGGCATTTTTACCCTTGATGATACAACCGTAGTGTGTTTTAAGACAAGACAAATAATGGAAGGATCTCTATGGAAATTCACTTATCCTATAACCTGGTCATAAACGTTCCTGGAATGGAATGGAAACAAGTTTCCCTGTTTAAAAGCTACTCCGTAAAAATTACTACAACTTTAATCTCCTTCTTTTTCTATTCTCACCAAGTCTATACGGTACTATGCGGTCATAGTGTTTAAATTCCAGAGGATTTGTTTATGATTGTAACCCTTGGATGGGATGAGCAAAAAAAATACATAGACAATGGTAGTGTGTGCCGACTGGAATAATAGATATTGTGATATTTTGAAGGTTCAAATGATTTTGACACCTTACCGTTAAGTCTTTCGGCACAAGTTAATTCACAGCTGAGAAGCTGCAGGGAGCTGATTATCT
Source organism: Lipothrix lubbocki (assembly GCA_034696945.1). Classification (NCBI taxonomy): domain Eukaryota; kingdom Metazoa; phylum Arthropoda; class Collembola; order Symphypleona; family Sminthuridae; genus Lipothrix; species Lipothrix lubbocki. The sequence goes on from JAQGAK010000656.1 coordinate 47,648, forward strand.
AAATCTGACGAGTCTGTATATTTCTACAATTGAATTATACTTCTCTTGGAATATCAACAAGTTTTAATGGCCAGTACCCTTTAAATACAGCTTCGTGGCATGAAGGACGTTATATGGTAAGTATATATAATTATGCGTGTAAATAGGTGCATGCTCATATGTGCATTTATTTGTATTATTTTCTGTTGGCTGGAGAAAAGAAAGTTAATATTCCTGCTTACACATGAACTTTAATACCACAACTTCTTAACCTACTAGTAGCTTGCTTGTGTTAGTGCGACTACCTACAACCCTGAATAAGGTATCCCAATTTTATGTCCGATCTCATCTGATGATCAGCAGTATTTCTAAAATCTCGATTGTTATTATGTGAGGATCTCCATGCAATGACCCCTACAAAAAATATGAATTCAAATAGTTAAGCGACACAGTGATATAACCTACCTTCACTTTTGGTATGGAATATCATGCAGCACACCGATCCCTCTAATGTCCCTAGATCCGAAAAAGATAGTTTCTACAAAGAACGATGAAGATGAACACAGGGGTGTAGTATTCAAATTGCTTATATTTACACCAATCTTAAAACCGTGGACATTCAAAAGCGTTAACAAATATTTCTTTGTCATTATCTCCGTAATCGTTCATATCTTTGTATCACTTCTCGTACTTAAGCTTTGGAGCCTGTCGTCATGAATGCAATATCTCTTTGTGTGCCGCACTTTAGAGACTTTCTGATATATTTTCATGCGTATCATATGATGTACATATATATGTATGTATCCATGAGAAAATTCGTGTAACGGGAATATTTTGAAGTGTTACCACGGGAAATAAATTAAAGCTGATTGCTGAGACTGATAAATTTGTTTGGTTTAAATAGTGAGCATAAATTGGAAGGAAAATTAGGAGAATATTTATCGCCTGTATTCACATATATAAGGACATTTTTTAATATTGATAACTATTTTAATATATGGAGATTCTTAAATCGTATACAGAGCGCTCATCCAAAAGATACATAAGTTGTACCGTAAAAGTTGAGAAGCCCGTGTTTTTATGGATCGGGTAGTTGATCGGTGTTGTCAGGCAGCCAGAAATGTCTGATAGTGCACGTAAAGTGTGTAAAGTCGGTTTGAATAAGAGTGAGAAATTCATGCTGTTAAAGTGCTAATGAGGAAAGTCAAAATGTAGCCATAAATTCAGTTGGGTTTATTGTTGGCTTGCGGAGCTACGAGTGGATGAAGAGCCTGAGGCGACGTGGCGACTGCCGGACGCGTGCGGCTTTGCTTTTCTCCGTCACAGCTTTACCAATAATATAAAAAGATCTCTCTACACATGTATATGTATCCAATTACGTACATAAAGAGTTGAAAACAACATGCTACTATTACTCCTGTTTCTGTCTCAAACCTTATTTTCGGGTATCATTATTTTTTAGAACAACTTTGAATATCAGATTTTATATGCTCTTCATTTGTAGCACTTTTTTATTTTCATCTGACAATTACATGTTACAATGCTGATTGCACTTGGACGTTAGTCTCTTGGAGTGTGAATGCTAAACGTGTTTAACAGAGATTCTGACACAGAGCTGTGTGTGGGGTTGGTGTAAAAGTTAACAGAAGCGGAACGTAACTTTAGTAACACCTATAAAAACATTGGAAAATATACGAGGAGAGAACCCGCTTCGAACGCTCAGTGGGTCAAGGACAATTTAAGTATGATTGTGATTGAGATCAAACAATGCTAGTTAGTAAGTCCGCGACTGACTGAGTAATGTCATAAGCTGAAAGTGTACAATGGTCATTAGAGCATTACACATTGATCATCATTAGGACAACCCAAGAATTATTTTAATTCCTCCAGCGTAAAAATAAAGTTGATTCCATTCGGACCAAGATATGTTTATCATTGTTATTACCTATGTTTTGTCTGCTTTATGATAGTATCATTGTAATCGAGCCTCCAGTATTAATCTGAATATATAAAATGTATGGGACTCACGTGTGCAATAAGCTTTTTATTCGGGTGTACAAAGCAGATGTGTTTGATGAGGGGTGAGATCTTCACATCATCATTATCAATTTGATTGTGGCTCCTCTTCTCGGTTACTTCTAGTTATATAGAAGAGTGGGTTGTAATAAACTTAGATGTATACCGAAGGCAGTGATTTCCAGGTAATTTTTAAAGCAAGATGATGATGAGGCATGATATCAGAACATGATAAGTCATTCATATGTCTACGCACACGCACTGATATTTCCTTGTCACTTCCCAAACTTACATATTTGTTTTGAAATTCTGTATGAAATTTATTTATATTTATAGTTACTTATAAGCAACCATTTCCCTTGCCTCTTACTATTATACCTTCCAATTCAATCGTCGAATGTTCCGTTCATTTCATCATGACAAACGTATGAAACAATAGAATTTACTCAGCACCAATGGCATTTATTCGGAAATGATGAACTAACGGGTGTACACCTTCGAAGTTGTTCACCGTGCCGTTCTTCTTCATTCACTTCAAGTGCTGATAGTAGTAAATAAGGCATATATGTACTGCAATGGAATTAATGCTTGTGTTAACAAAGGTTCGCCTTCCCTCGGTCAAGAATCAGAAGTTAAAAACTACGCCTTGTTAATATGCGGTACATCTACATCGCTCTTTCCAGACGAGTCCAGGTGGCTGCCCGTTGTTGTGAGTACAAAGGTGGGCATATTAATAGTTGAATAATGTTCATGTGTGCTAGAACAGAACCCTCGGGTTTCTTTCAATTGGATGAAAAGTTAGATCACTGCTTACGTTGAATAAGGCAAATATTCTAAATTGCACGCACTTCAGGGCTTCGTCCTCCGTACTACACAACAGGTAGCAATAAGGGTATTATGTATTATGCATAGTTCAAGTGATTTGACATGCACATATGTAACTTTATTTTGAGGATGCATCCAATTACTGGGAGCTCAGAACCGCAAACACATGCAGATTGGTCACTGTTAGACTGCGTTTATTCGGATTTCAGTTTTCAAATCATGCATCATTGCTTATGGTGGTCGCGAATTCCTCAAAATACGGGAAAAAACGTTCGCCCGTTAAATAAATAGTGAAGTCTTAGCTTTGTACGACTACCTGCTGTTGCTCCGTCTTCTCTATCCATAATTAAAGCACAGTTCCAAACCTTACAAGTATCATTGTATCTTGTAACCAGTAATACTTACCTGCCTGTGTACGGCGCCTCCTCCAAGCTTACGGTATTTCTTTATTAGTTCAAATTAATGATCAAAGCGCCTGTCGGAGCACATCTGTGGCAACGTCCTTGTTCGTTGTTGGAACCTGTTTAAACACAGTAGCTGCAAATTTTGATAACTTTTTGGGTAAACAAGGGTTTGTGTTAAGTGACCAAGTCAAGAAGCTACATGAAGCTATACAATGCAATGTGATGACCATCGGTTTAAGTAAAAATACCACTCTACGTTGTCGACATTATCTTTTATTTTTTAAAACCAAGTCATTCGAATTATATTTTACTTTTGTTGTACTTATTAATTTTATGTTACTTTCAAAGTAATTGAGAATTTCGTTTAATCGGTCTTGATGCGCTGGGGCTGCGACGCTGTTTAAAGCCACTAACGGCTATTTAATATATAAGAGGCTGTACTTTTAGGCAAATGAGAATAAAATCTATACTAATTTAAATAAAATGATAATTAATATTCACCTTAGTGATGCTTCTGATTACCTGACCTTATCATATTTGCCGCTTCTTTAATTTATTCCTTTGGGTCTCCTTCATAGTTCATATGGACCTTCATTAATTAATGATCCTACTTATCATTCAAGCTTCGCTATAAATCGAGCCACTGATTACAAACGGATACCTTCCACCCATGCCGGACACAATGAATTGTTAAAACCGAATCGACTGGCTACTAAGTTCATAAATTCTAATTACCCAGGTATTAATATATTACTAATCAGAGGCGTTCATCATGCCTCTGACCATGGCTCCCGTCGCTCCTGTGGGAATGGATAAGAATAATGTTATTGTCCGTGCAGCAACTAACGGTTTTCGACAGTGGAAATATCAACAATCACGGGAGTAAGGACGCTATAACTGTAATCAATTCTAAACTCGTATTCTTACTTTTTACACAGACTGGATAATTTTTTATTAAGCATACAAGTTCACTTGAGGCTTCTTATTATGGACAAAATTTCATGTTTATTCTGTCAGCGTAAGATAGAATCATACAGGGTAGTGGAGAATAGGTCACTGGGAAAAGCTATAACCTATTCACACTCAATGCCTTCTTGTTTCTCTTCCGCTTTGTTGTTGAGAGTGTCTGTAGTTACTGTTACTGTCGGCTAGATGTTTAGCCACTTGACTAAAGAAAGAAAAATGATAGAATATAGTCATTGTAACGTGCACTTCAAGCTTCAATGTCATGGGAACAAAATGTAGCACTCCAAATGGTATCTTCACATAGATGTTAATGCTTTGTTTTGTTAAGTTTTCATATAATATGTATATCAATATGCAGTCAGGATAAAAGCCAACCCCGATATTGGCATTTTAAAATATACTCAAGATGAAAGGTTGAGTTTCAAGTACTTGCATATACTCCCATAACTATAGATACACATATGCACACATATATGGATTATTGCTATTTGGAATGTGAATACTTTGTGTGATTCTATTACGTGTTTGCATGTTATGCAGCAACAAATACACTCCTTAAATTTAGTTTTTAAGTTCACACAACTTCAGATAATTGAAATAATGAAAACACAGCTCCTATGTATCAATGATTATAGTCTGGAAAACTTAGTTTATCGTATGGCTGACTGGTGAGGTGTCACGGGTAAATTTGATTGAATCTTAATCATAACTTAATAACTTAATGTTCATCATAACATACTTTCATTACTGTAAACTTTCAGTTGAAATCTCATCAGTTGTAAGTCACATAGTACAATTTTCCCATGGGTATTTAAATCCTCCACAAGGAAGGTATATATAGATAGTATTAAAACCCTTATATTATTATCATTCAATGACCTTAGTGAGTGTAAAATACATATCTACTAGATCTACTATATTTTTACGCGCTACAGTTTAGAATCATATCATGCAAACTAATAATGAGACAAAGGGGTTCACTGGGAAATGTTTATTTACTATCTCACATGAACATATGTATATGTTCGTTTCACCAACACACCTGGTTTAAGAAATTGAACGATAAAAGGGAAAACACAAGCACCTTCCGACAGACACCGGCTAGAAACGGTGTGTTTGGACGGGAACTTCCGGTTGTGAAGTGTTCAGAAATCTGAAGGGTCGTAGGACTATTCACTCTCACAAGCTTACAGGTACTTGTAGTAAAGCGTAATGCACAGGCAAAATTCCGCACCTTGACTATACCGTTATTAGTGTGTATATAAGTAGGTAGAAACCCATTTGTGCCCGAAATAAACACTTCCCGCCATCCTGTTTCGATACTATTGCAATTCCATATACTTATTATGAGTAATAAGGGATTGAATTAACTAACTCGTGTATCTAGACTGTACATACTTGCTGTTAGTGTGGGACTGAAGCGTAAATATACATACTGCCGGTTGTTGCGTGGGCCTTGCTATTAATGATTAAAGTTTATTTAGGAAATGCACTACGACATTTCTGCCCCTTGAACTACTCATTTTTTAAGAGGCAGTTTGTTCCATTTGTCCAAGACACAAGGGAAAATCCACTGACTGCCTAAATACATATGTACATTATATAAAACCACGGTCACTCTTGAGACCCAGTTCATGCAATGCATAGTCAACTGCATATTGATGTACAATATATACAAGTATTTAGGACGACCGCTAATGTTTTTCCAAAAATAGTTAAATAATTATTTAAATGACATATTTACATGTAGAATCTTAAACTTGGGTAGTCATTATTAAATAATTATTCATCATTGAAGTTAATTCATTCTTCGTTTTAAAACAAAAAAATCAATAATAGAATAATTCGATGTTGTTAAGGAATTATATATATTACTTACACATATTTCTTACATTTATTTAAAACAAATGGATAATTAAATATTTAAATTACAACAATAGCGGCATGAGAATATAAAGACATATGACTGAAGGAAGTCACGGAATGGCATTGTTTTATATGTACCAATAAGCCTAAAATATTTTATGCTAACCCTTTCGACAGTCATCTTGCTGAACGACGAACATGAATTTCTCTCTCCCCACAGCAGCGACCATAAAAATGGACCAAGTGTATGAGATAGTAACCCGGAAACAGGTAACATTTTCTAATTCTTTATTGCATTGAGGAGCAGATGCTGACTGTTATCATACCACAGTGGCTTAGCTCTACTTCCGTGCAATACCATGTAATGCTATTCCTGTGAATACAGTGTGTCAAGCATGTATAACATATGTATACTTGCATCATACCTAATAGGATTTGTTTCAAAACCCTTTAGTTACTTAATATGCTGTGCTTCCTGTCCATCATTATTATAACATGTGCTCAAGCATTACTGGATTCTCTATTGACTCCGTTGGTATTTGTGCACTTGTCCAATGTTTATCAAGTTCCTGCTTCAATTTAATTTCGGCGACAATAATATTGTGTACATACATTCAAAAATTATTTCCCACAGTTTTTTATCGGTAAAAAAAATACTCGTCCTAACGTGCTCTTGTTATTAGTACTAATGAATAAGACACCGGAGTATACAATTGTATCACCTGTGGGGAATGAAACTTATTGTTAGAAAAAAGTCATTTTCCAGTCAGTAATTTAAAATTCAACGGTTTTTTGCTGAATGCATATAAGAAGGAGTGATTATTTAATTATTATTCTACTTCAACTTCAATCATGTTTGTGTATAAGTGTATGCTTCCATATATATGCATTAACTTCTGTCACTTTTCGGGTTTACAATGTGGATTCACGTGAAAGTATTTACCGCTGACTGTGACATGCTGAATAGCTGAATGCACAGTATGTGATGTCATGATAGAATAAAGAATATCTACACTAGAAAAAAAGATCGTTTTACAACAGAACTAATTTCAGACCAGCTGTACAAACAATGGTAAGAGGTGACAATTTTATTACCTGAATTCCTGTAACAAAGAAGAGTGAGAACTTCTAATGTTTTTATTAAAAAATATACATGCAATATTATATAAAATACAAGTGATCCATTTGGTATTATTTGATTTTAACACAAAATATAATCTTTATGCTAGCTGCTACTACCCAAAAAATACGTATGCAGATACTCTCAACGCAAAAATTGCAAATACAGATTAGTGCTTTGATATATGCTGTGAGAAGAGTCATTAGAAATTCCGACTGAAAGACAACAAATGAATTGATATTGTGATTTAAGATTTGACTATTTTTCTGTTGTTTCACTTGTTATTTATTACTGATATTATTTTGTTTTAAGTATATACATAATTACACTCACATACCATGTTATTAATCAATACGTGTAGATGAGATAATGTTGTGCATAAGAAAATTTCTTGAACTTGCTAGTGTCACAAAAGGGTTAAAGATGTGACAGTGACGATAAGAGCGTCCAATTTTGTTTACATTCTAGGGATTTGACTAAAATCGGTGGTGTGCAAATACAGATCGGTGCAGTTTTGCAGACTAGTGTTTCGGACAAGTTCACATTTGTAGTAGCTTTCATTGTAATCAGAGTATACAGTAGCTTAAGTTGGAAATGCCAAAACATATGTGTCTTCACATATAATTCAGTGATATAACTATGCACTTATATAGTACACACTAGGCTAATGCTAAACTAACGTACTAGTATAAAATAAATAAACTCCGTCACACGAATATCATGCAATATTTTCCAACCCTGAGTTTTTCATACAGAGCTGCATATACATACATACTCTCACAATCTACGACTGAAGGTGGATTTCAACTACTCTGATATAGGATGCTGGAGGGTTGAAATTTTCATCTGAAGGGACCATGTCGTCAACATTTTTATTCATAGAATGAAATTGCACTGGAACTAGAATCGAGGTGTGTGCGTCATTTGAACCAACGAGGTTCTCAAATGAACTTTTGTCACCCTCCGAGGTGACAATAGCAATACTAGGCTCACATTGTTCCTGGTTTGATACCGAGACGAGATTCTGTACTCCCATAGTGTCATGAAAACTTGCATTGAGTTGATTCTCTGAAGAACTGGAACCATCAAGCGCCGAGCTGTCTTCATTTTCACTGAAGGATGAAAAGCTCTGGTCGAGAGAAATGGAAGCGTCGTCCATGGAACAATTCTTATCCAAACACTGGTTCATCCCTGCCGAAGAGTAAGACTGATATGAGCCGTCCCTTATCAAAACTTCGCTAGTTGACGGAGTTATGTCCAAAATCTGTTCCATACTTCGGATATACTCAACTGCACAACGAAGTGTGTCCACCTTTGACATCTTTTTCATACGATAGCCTTCAGGGATGTGCTGTCGTAAGGAATGGAATCCCAGATTTACCTAAATAACAACAAGTGAATCCTTTCAAGTTTCGTTTTTGCTACTTGTTGATATCGCAAAGATTTAAATATACCAGGAGTGCCCCAGGCATGAAAGCTTTTTAAAAGTCGGTATCATAAGTATACTGCAGGCAATTTTATACAAGTTGGATTGGAATGAAGCAATGTTCAATTTAAACACTCCTTGCAAGCAAGAATGAAGACCAGGAAATAGAATATGTACATATAGTGACGAAAATGTTTAGAATACTACAACCCAAAAGTATCAATTAAGCTCCAGACTGTAGACACCGAGGTGAAGTTGTTAAATGACAATGGAAGACGAAGCAAAAGGAGCAGTTGTTTCCAAAAAATTTGTAGGATTATGTTTAGTATTGTTTGGAGAACATTAGCCATCACGCCTTTCAGAAGTCCTCCAGCCAAACAAACTTACAACATTAATGAAAAAAATTAGAAGCGTCCCTTCGGAATATCTCTATTGTGGCAACTGTAACAAGTTTGAATTCCTAGTCTTGTTTTCATTCATGCAGAATAAGCAAAAACATTGGCTGTCAAATGAAGTAGAATCCCTAAGAATAATAAGAAACATCTATAGATTACTTACAGGCTTTCATTCAGTCATTCATACTTGAAAAACAGATCCCTTCAAACCCTGCAGACAGAACCTATTGTTACTGTTATAGCAAGGGATAGGGCGAAGTGTACCGACGCGAGCTCTTCTAAAGCTACAATGGATTTTAGGTGAATATGTATCTCAATCTTTGCGTATAGTTACGTAACATTTAACAAAAAACCACTTCATGGATGTTGGAATGTTAACGCTGGCAAAACAATGATGATGTGTTAAGGAACATTAAGGGAGATCGCTACCTTCGAATCCCTGCATTATCTTGGCCTGGAACCTACTAAATACTAATATATTGTCTTGTCAGGTGGGAACACGTCACTACTTATTATTCCTTTTGACCATTGTACGTATTGACGATACCTGTAAAATATCGGGTCGCAGGGTTTGAGCCGTGCCACTTCAAAAACACAACTAAAAGAAAAAAGAAATTGCAGCACGAGCTCCTATTCTTTCTGAAGCACGACAGCTACTTATTTATTGCAGGATGTTTCCTTATTTCGTTTAACTTGTACTTTTGTTTTGTCTGCGAATTATGTTTAAAGCATATAGGTATACATTTAAAATGAAACCATATGATTCAACAATCAACAACAACATTTACAAACTACTATAATAATTGCAGATGATAAGTCTATTACAAATTACGTAATTTGTCTAAAATACCCCTGATTTTAATTTAAGAGTACCTTCTGCTCATAGAAATTAACAAACAAATACAAAATTTGAACAAAGTGTATGTAGGTACGGGCTTAGTAATATTGTAGAAACATAAAGTGCCATTCATTTCATGAATTTTGAGGAACTGCCATAAAAGTTTCAAAACTGAACTAGTCTGATGTCAAATGTTTAAGGCTGCTTACTACATAGGTTTTAGGAGTATTCTGTAAGAAGGATACAGAGTTTAATATGCCAGAAACCCAGCAGGAAAGCACACGGAAAATGCATAAAGATGACTGACAAAGCGGAGAAAAGTCAAGATTAAAGTACCCAAATATGATTCCAGCTGTTCGACATAACTTAACATTGAGGACTATACCGGAAAACGTTAAGCAGCTTAAGATTACCTGTGAGGAGTTATGATAGGAAAGTCAGGAAGCCCTCCAATATTGAATTACATTATTCTAAATACAAGACGCACTGTAACTCGTTTCAAGTAATAATAGCAATAGTAACTATTATAATCTTTGCACTATGAAGCTTAAGAAAGTAAAGCAAAGTAAGCCAATATCTGGACATTAGTGCTTCAAATGGAGAAAAATCTAATCTAGAAATTCCATGAATTATTATAGTGTTCTAACCTGCTTCACCCTGTTCCTTTCCCTTGCGTTCCTTTTTGCCATGTTATTGCTTCCTTTCTTCGCTGTATTGTTGTTAACAGTCGTAGTGGTGCCTTGTGTAAGAGTTGGAACACCGATAGAAACTCCATTGAGATGCAGAGTTTGTCCAATACTTCCAATTCCTTGACGATTAACACCTTTAGGGAGTCGGATATTGTCTGAGCTATTCTGTCTTGACGGTTGGAGAATATTTAGATGAGGAGAAAGCTTGGATGCCATTTCGTACGACTGTGTGGTATAGCTACTGGTTAATATGACTGATTGATTGGGGTATACAGACACTGTATAAGTACTAAGTTTGCAAGCTAAAATCAAATCTGATGTAAACTTTTTCTTGTAATATTTTCGTTTATGATGTATGGTGGTAATAAAGCTATAAAATCGCTTCAATACGAAGGTAAAATCTCACTCGAGCTAAATAAAATTTCAGAACAGCTAGGTTATTTGGTATGCTACTGACGTTTCTGTAGTTCGCATGATAATGATTATCAATTGAAGCTCGAGCATAAGTCGCGTTGTGGAGGCTTTCCCGCATTTCCAAAATGCCCATATGCTGCCGTTTACACAATCTTCATTCATCGAGTCACAATTACCTCCCCGGTAAAACCAGCCAACCAACTTCGCCTTTGCTTACTGAATTCAACCCTCCACCTATATGTCTAAAATCCGATATATAACCAACTCATTCCTGTTCCGGGATTTAAACGGGTCTATGGGTTTTTATCAGTATTTCTGCGTAGTAATCAACTACTGCATCTATGCCGCTAAAATGGTTAACTCATTCGTGCATATAGGTAGTTTATATACATTGTAGCATACCCACATACAATATATAGCTATGTGATAATTCAACATTCAACCAAACTGGGCTTGACGTGCACATATTAATTTCGTTATATACACAACAATAAAGACCCTGCACTGTAAGCCGTTGAATCGGGAAGCATTTGACATTTTAAGGGTGCACTACCGGATCGTGCATTTAGAAACTTGTAGACCCTACGGACTTTTAAGCGTGCACTATACGGCGTTCCCTCTCAATGAGTGATCATACACATGTGTGCGGTACATTACATACAACAATGTGTTCCACTCTTTCAATCACACAAACCGAAACATAAGGCACAGTGTTCGTAGTTCAGGCATCCACATGCCTGCAATATGTATGAGATTACTACCCATGCCATTCCGTCGGATGCATCTGTCATGTGTTAGTAATAATAACGTTGAGGTTGAGGGTTAACTCTAAAAGTTTCAAACCTGCAACCATATGTTTTCATTTTTAATTGCAATTAAGCAAGTTCTATCATTTTCCTTGCGGGGAAAAAATTAAAACATTTCCCTTCTCAATTATCATCAGGTATAGGTAATAATTCATCATAATGGAGACGTTATAGAGCTATCTACTGCTATTATTTTAAGGATAAGAAACAATTATTAGATGTGATCCTCATAATTAAGATTATCAAGGATGAGATGAGTTGTTTACAATTATTCACACGGATTTCTCCTCATTATTACAGGCCAAGCTAAAAATCGTCCGATATGTCATACGGAATAAATTGGCTTCCCTCTATCGTTTTGATGTCATATTACCCCATTTGGATTTAGGTAATGGGAGAAATACATTTAAATGCTTCTTCAAGGGTTCTCAAAAAATTGACTGATAGTTAATCAAACTTGAATTCACGTGAATAATCCAAGTTTCATTAAATATGAATTAGAATTTTATTAATTATGACTGATTAGGTTTCAAAAATATATAATTCAAAAATATTATAAGTAGTACAAAATAATTCAAATTAAAACTAAGAAAAGGTCTTTTAAACGGGAGACTGGATGAAGTACAGTTTTTGTATGAAGTGCAGTGATCCTTGTATCGTATGTACAAGTATGTTGGAGTTAACGAAATGGATTCAGTGTTGGTCATTAGTAAGTACTTGCATACATATGTCATTGCAATGCTTCGGTAAAGAATTTTACGTTTTTCAACTGAAGGGCTTCCCTTGGATTCAACTGATAGTAGTACCGAAAGCTATTAAACATACCGTAAAAATTCCAAAGATGGCCCCCGGCCAACTTCCAAACACTAGCCTAAACCCCGGCCATCTTTAGAAAACCCGGCCATCTTTAGGGTCCGGCTATCTCTAACAAATTCATACGTC
>JAQGAK010000657.1:0-60327 GCA_034696945.1 Lipothrix lubbocki
CACGAATACTTGCAATTGAGACTTCTTTTGTCATTTCTTTTGGTAAAAGAAATTGTTTCCGAAATTCTTCAAATTTACTAAATATTGTACCACGAGCTCCTATCAGTAATCCGATCACCTGAATTTCTTCCAAGTTGTATTTTCGCAGGAAATAGGGAATGCACGGGTTGTATATGCATTGCTTTTCTCGGTTCACTTCATCAGCTTGCTCAATATTTATTTCCATTCGGATCGTAGGGTCAATAATAAACCCTTGCCTGGTGTTAGGCCTAAAGCAAATTATGTCGACTCGCCTATTTGATCCACCATCAGACAAACAATGAACTTCTTCATAGACATTCCATAATTTTTCTCTCAGATGTCTAGCAATAATCTTGCGAATGTCATGATGTCTGTTGTTTCGGATTAAATCATTTTCATGGCACGACCCCAATACATGTGCAAGGGTTTCTCTCTCACCACAGTATCTGCAATGAGGACCATTGGTGCTGCGCCCTGGTATAGATTTGACCGGAATAACGTTACACGACATTTTTAGAGTATTTACCCATTCAGAATTTGTCAAGCCTTTCTTCTCGATTATCGTTTTATTTGTTTCATGATGCTCATCAAATGTTGACACACCTGCCCCACGGAGAGGATGGGTAGTCCACTCTAAAAATTCGCGATCTCTTAACATCCCTCTGATTATTTGGCTAGGCTTGGTTTTTTCTTTCTCTTCGCAGTTTACTGCCACTAATTCAGGATCCAGTTTGAGCTTCTGAAGACATTCACTCATTTCTTCTTCAAAATCCTTTGTGTAAGGAATGAACTTGTCATTACTTTTTAACAACGACATGCAGATGTTATAGTGCTGGATAAATGCTTCCCAGCTTGGTTTGATGACTTGTAATCCTCTTACTTTTTTCGATGAATACAGCATCGCGTTTGGAGCATCATGTGGTAGTCCTATGATCGATTTTACAGCGGACCGTATCATTTTATCTAAATCTTGTAGAAATGATGTTGGAATTTTGACAAGTGGTGTGCTCTGAAGGGAATAAATGATACATGGCCATATATACTGGTTGAGTATCGCTAGTTTTTGGTACGAATGAAGCATTTGAGTTCCAATCAAATTCTGTAGGTCTTTATTGAAATCCCGAATGATCTTGTCCGCAGGAAATATAATCTCATCTTTAAAATTGACTCCCAAGTATTTGATGGTCTCGTCTTGTTTCACCGCTTGTATTTGATGTTCGTTGTCTATTCGAATAGGATCCTCAACCAATACACCTCTACGAATGTTAATAGCCGCACACTTATTGAAATTTAACTTGTACCCAACTTTTTCAAATTCCGACCAAGCAATTTGAGTCAATTGGACGGCCTTCTCGGTAGATCCCCCAACTAATGCTAAGTCATCCGCAAAGCATCGACCAGACACATTGGGAACATCAGGATGTAAGCAGAATCCATACTCGGTTGATATTTCTGGTTCATTGACAGCAGCAACAACATGGTCATTTGATAAATTAAATAGTTTTGGAGATGTAGGCAAACCCTGGAAGACTCCCTTATTCACTGTTATGGAATCCGAAACTCCCTCTTGTGTTTGTATTTGGGTTGTGTTGTTACATAGTAAACTTGTAACCAACCCTCTTAGCTTACTTGGCATTAAAGAGTGGTCAAGTTTTAATTTGATGTGAGCATGACTAGATTGCTCGAAAGCTTTTTCAACATCCAGTAAAACTATGCAACAATCCAACTTCTCCTCCTTGGCTTTTTGTAAACATGCATTGACAATTGATGTATTGATGAATGTTCCTGGAGATGAAGTAAAACCGACTTGATTTTCATTCAACACAATGTAGTTATTTAGTCGCCTGTCTACCGCTCGTTCAATTATTCTTCTTATAACTGAGCATATGGATATTGGCCTCCAGTTGTTAATATCATCTACTTTATCGTTCTTCGGAATCAAGATGGTTCTAGCCTTTCGGAACGGTGATGGGACCATATTCCATTCTTGCATGATGTTAGACAATATGGCTATAGTGTCAAAACATTTCAATACTTTAATTGAACGAATTGAAACACCATCAAGACCTTCACCAGTATCTAAATGGATTCCTTTGGATGCATTTTCAATTTCTTCACTTGAAAAGTCTTTTAAGTAGTTTGCATCAAGTTGATTTTGGATCTGGTCATCAATGTCTAATCCATAATTTTCTAAAGTGGCATCATTAGAAGTACTCCATCTTGAATTGTAACAGGAATGAAGTTGTGAGAGTGGAATTTTACAACCGGGTTTGTCATAGGAAGATTCCAAAACCGAATATGCTACTTTCTTTCTTGCGTTGTAAAACTGATACTGAAGAAGATCGTAGTTGTACTGTTCCTTCCGTTTTTGACGATTTTGTTTTGATTTTCGTTGTGGATTCGTCGTTTCCTTGAAAGTACTTTGTTTTGTTTTGTAAGTAGCTTTGCGCCTTCGTGCTTCGTAAAATTTTCGAGCAGGATGTTTTGGCCCTGGGCATACATCTTTATACTGTTTAAGTATATTAATGATTTCCTCCGTTACATTGTCCAAATCTTCCTGAGTAGGTTCATCTAGCAGCATGGGTAGAAGTCTCTCGTTTATTTGCGACATCTGCAATTTTAGTTTCTTAATTTCATCTGTATTGCTTTCATCAGGATCTGTGCTTTCATTTTGTGTTTGATATGCATTTGCTAATCCATCCATGTAAGTTTCAGGATGAGATTTACTGATATGGACTTTCACTCCCTTTTCGCCTTTGTATTTTTGATGACAAATTGGACATTCTGTTGGTTCTCCTGGTAGCTGGGCAGTTTTGTTTACTTTCGCCATTCTGAATTTTACATTTATCACAAAATTGGAATTTCAAAAATTAAATTTTGAAATTGTAACATTTTTCTTTTGTAGTTACTTTGATTTAAACTTTGTGATATAACTTTTAATTGATTTTAACGATGTTTAACTAATTAATTAGTTAAAACCGTGATGATATTCGTGTTTAGCGTTAAAAACTGCATGAGTGTTGCAAATATAGGGACTCTATGAGTGGAGGAACTGGGTTAAACGTTCGTTCTTTTAAGAGCCAAAAAACTTGCGACTTTCCACTCTCAATGCTCAAACAAGTCAATTACTTGACACAGAGTGTAGCAAAACCCAATTTTCATTATTTCCTATATCTAATTATCTATTTCCTATATTTCCTATTCATTTGACTATTTAGCGCAGAACAATGAATGATAGGTCATTTTAAAGAGCATAAAAATGCAATTCAAACAAGCCATTGTTGGTCGAAATCGATTTAGAATAGCAGATACTACAGCCAAGTCTGTAAATTTTGGTTGGGATTTTCACGAACTTGGCCGTAGTATCTGTTATTCTGAATCGATTTCGACCAATGATGGCTTGTTTGAATTGCATTTTTATGCTCTTTAAAATGACATATCATTCATTGTTCTGCGCTAAATAGTCTAGGGTGTAGACGCTGTAGAGCACCATTTCCCTATGCTTTACATGAAAACTTTGGTGCGCTATATCTTCCAGAAAACAAAAAAGTAGGAAATAATGAAAAGTGGGTTATGCTACTTTCTGTGTCAAGTAATTATGGTAAAAAATTCATTGCCCTAGCGACTTACCTTTTTCGAGAGGTTTCCTCGTAAGTATAAAGACAAGAACAACTAAGCGTTCATTTAATAAGGCCATAAGATAAGAAACTGCTGAACGCCCAAACGCGTTTCATTAACAGGATCGTACAGTGATGATCACAAGGGAAACCTTGTTGTCGACTTGAATAAACTTGTGACGAATTTACTGACAACATTGACAACCCAAGAAATATCCACGTAACCTATTTTATTTTTCGTTTGTGTTTAATAATCTGTAAACTTGTTTTGCTTGCGCTTGCAGTAAAACATGGTGATAATATAGATACGAAACTGACTTAAGAGAGGAAAAAGATGAGGCAGAGCGCGGATGAGAAAACTTGCTTTTTTTACAAAAAAATCACTCAAATGTTTAGGAGTCTGCTTGTTAACACCTGCAGATTATACTATTTGCATTTCGATTAAGGTTCATCCCCCCTACCTACAAATTCTGCTCCGCTATACTCGCTCTCTCTCTCTCTCATCCCCCATTAGCTCTAGTTTATTGGAGTTTCCAGATTCCACAAAAAGGTGTATTAAAGGATGACGACCAAAGTCTTAAAAACTGAGAGTTAAATGACCCGAGATCGTAATATATAATTACATATATATTTTCCTCTTGTGTCAGTAATGTTGCAGATGATGCCTGACTTAGGGTGACCACGCGCATCCACATTGAATAACAACATGTACAAATTATCTTTACAACCTCCTACAAATTTTCCTTTAGCTTGCTTTCAAAAAATGGATTAGAATAAAGTGCATTCGTTCAAATGCATTAGGGTTAGATAACTGATATGCGTTGGAGTCGGAGAACATCTTCTGGTATCTGCTCTTGTAATTACATCCTGTTTTATTTTTTTACTGCACCAACAATATATTATTATTATGATTAATTTTTATTATTTTTTATTCATTTATTCAGTCTTATTATTCTGCTACCTTCTTCATATCAACCTCTGGATTGACTTGCAGATGCATTAAAAAATTCATACTTGAATCTTCCTCAATATTTCGGTCAAAATCATCAACGGTTATTGCTGCGGTATACAGCAGCGATCAATCCTGCCGGAGTATCTTCTTCATGCAAATTGTTAGATTAGACTTCTATTACTCTCACGACAATGTTCGGGTCTCCAAAAGCACTTGGTGGAACAGTTAATTTGGTTATATAGGCGTTCAAAGCCGTTCGGCATAATTTACACTCTTGCACAAAGGTTCCAAGTTGGGGAACTGATTGAATTAAATTCGACTTCATCATTAACTTGTACATATAAAGTCATAAAGCATTAAATTAAGACGTTTATATTCAAACTAGAAGCTGGTTGAATGAGTTCTAATGGAACCGTCCCAGTTCCAAGACCATTAATGAGGTCATTAATATTCGTCCAGAGTGCAGAAATTAAAATTTTTTATCTCTCACCTTCTATATACTTGCCGCATATTCTAACACGGACTGGAGCTTCCTTTTGAAAAGCGGAATGCACTCATGCTGTATCTGTTTCTCCCTCATTGATTCTTCATCAAAGGCAGGATTTTTTCTAAAACACTTTTCCGAACCTCGGCGGCTGTTGAAGTATTGAATGACCATGTGGAAGTAAATCTTGTGATTTAAGCACTACTGTCGAGTACTTTTCCGAGGAACCTATTGAACAACGATCAAGTTAAGTACACTACTAGCAAAGGTAATTTACAATGATAGTTGGTTGTAATTCGGAATATCAAAGAGCATAATAGTATGTACGACACATTACCCTTTCCGTGTGATGCAGAAGGACCCAAAAGCTCGTAAGTTTGATGGTCAAATCAAGTTGAGCCATAAAATTTTATCGACAAGACCGCATTTATTTACTTTTCAAATGGAGAGTTAAATACAGTTAATGTCCATCGAAGCAGAGAAGCAGAACCAGAAGCTATACAGGCAGCAATCAGGATGAAATACGCTGCACTCCGAAGTGCGCTCGAAATCCGGTGATAATCCACACCATTTTCATTGTAATATATCCATATTCTAAGTGTATTCAAATCTTGATTTCAGGTATTCATGATGCTGTAAGGTACTTACTGATTTAGCGAAATACGCGGATGACAATGCTTGTCTGAAAGGTTTACATGTAGTTTTCTTACCTGATGCAGAATCTAATCAATTTAGAGATAATGCTTTTATGTTTGCTGAAGTTTTTATAAAACTCACAAGCTTGTATCATGTAAAGGACCCAGTGGATATTCCAGTGAAATAAATATTTTGCAATTTCTATACCCTCTTGAACGCTGAAACTCACCGTGTTCCACCATCACGGTGAACTATACATGATCTATGTACATCAAATAATGCGTCCTATATAATCTGGTTAATTATTTATCCTCGTCAACAACCATTTTAACGCTATGGTCTGTCAAATTTTAAATTCAATCGTATCACATATTTCTGAATTGTGGCTTGGATTTACAGAATACACTTGTATGCCCATGCTATTTACATTTGTGTATAGAATATTCAAGAGATTTAGGGAGGGTCTCCCTTACAGCTATACAGCTCAGCTAGCTGTATAAAGCTGTCATTTAAATGGGCTCAGCTCCATGTACGTTCTAGATTTTTAAACCAATAAATTTTTATTGGCAGCCTTTCCAGGAATATTAATTAGTCGATAAATGAGATCACTCTGAATTATTTTTTATTTGCTTTTCACAGCTACACCTTTACGACAGCCATTACATACCATCGCTTGTACTTGGCCCATGTTGTTTACCTCATTTGGAATTAAGATAGTAATCTCTCTTTTCAGGAAGAAGCTATATACTTGGAGTGCAACATATAATACAGCTGAACTTTAAAGGTACCAACTTCATCGGTGATCCTTGTACATAGTATAAAATACTTTTCTACAGATGCTGCAATATTCTAATATGATATGGATATGCAATATTCAAAATTATATATACACTATAGTGTATACACTTTACATATAAATGCAGGGAAGCTTTTAAAACAATAAATATATACATTTTAAGAATGCCGCAACACTTTAGGATATTATTATATTTACACTATATACTAAACCATGTATAACCTCGTACATAGAGATGTTACAGAGATGAGCATTCGTTTCCCAAAGATAATCATGCATATAATGGGTTTCTAAAACATAGCATTTGAGGCAACTCCTTGAACTGATGACTGCTCTATAGAACGAGAAGATTGTAGAGTGAGGCTTGACATGCGGGAGCAGAAGGGAGAATTATAGCCCGGAGTGAAAGTTTGTGAATCAGTTTTTGAACGACTTGGAATTAATAGTAATCGTAACCGAAAGATGTTTAATTTGTCAAATGGTAGAGCGTTTATAGTTAGAATATTCTGCTAGAGGTGAAGACCACCGGGAAACTGAGCGTTGTATGTAGGTGTCAGGAACAATCTAAATGAAATGTTTAATGCCCTGACGTAACGTTACGCGGAGGAGAGACTCCAATAAGTGAATTCAAAAGCTCTCATGCCGACAAACAAATGTACATAAATAATTCAAATAATTCGTACTTTACAAAGCGGAATATAACGTAAACACACGATGATTCTCGTTCGTGCTCCAGAACTTATATGCAAATGTTGTTAGGAATTAGCTGTTATAAGGAGCATTTAAATGAGTTGCATTCCATGGACCTCGAATTCATTTTTAATGATGAGCTACCTCTTGCTTTGGCTTTATATGAACTGCTTATGCTTCTGAACGTGAATAATTATTTACAACTTGTTTTTAATATTCGTGCATCTTGGAATTTCAGATACGTTAAAAGATTATGCCGACATTCACAGTTGTCCATGTCAGATTTTACAAATCCCTACACCTCAAAGCCTCTAACGAACGTTGTTTCAACAATGGGCAACCTAATTTTTTAAATTCCAATACATATTAATCTTTGCAAGGAACATTTTATTTCTCTAACGGACTTCAGCAGGATAATGGTTAAATTTATTAGTTCAGATCAGTTAAGAGTACTACAATTTTAATGTTTTCGCGATGATCTTCAAGCTGTTGTGGTGTAAAAATGTGCTTAAGGACTATTTCTAGAAGATCCAGACACTTTTTATTGGAGTTGCAATTCAAAACAACAGTTGAGACACGAATAGAAAACAGGTGCTGGTTTGTAAATAATTAAGAAAAAGTTACAAACAGATTGCTTCCAAAGCAGTCGCTTTTACAGATATGGCTTCTGGGTTGCTAAAACCGACAACAGTTGCAATATTGCAGTCTCAGACAATAACATTTCCCTCCAGAAGCTCTAGGTTCAAACGACCAGTAGTGAATCCTTGCATTTTGATATTCTAATCTAACACCTTGCATATGTAAAGACCTTGCGGATAAATTACTCGCTTTGAATTTGTTTTTAAGATAGACACAGACATGGTGAAAGTACTGAACTACAATTTTAGTAACTTCTTCTTTATCATGTTGACCGAAGCTTTTATATTTATATATTTGATAAAAAAAAGTTCTGTATTATAAATCTTTTTCTCGTGCATTCAATGCTTTTAAACTATCTTTAAACGGAAGACCACCTGTCAGCCTCTTGGATGGCAACGTTTACGTCAACTCCCAATAACTGATGTCTTAAGGTTGACTTTTCATTCCAGAAGTTATGTATGTAAGGCACTTGTGCAAAGGACATTTTTGTTAGTCTTGTTTCTTTATTGTCATACTGATGCAAGCTGTACCATAGTATATCAAGTATAGTTGTACTAAACCAAGTACTCGGTCAAACTCAGCACACAACCCAACAATCGGAACGATGATTATTGAATTGAAAGTATTACTTTCAGTAGTAAAGGATACAGATATAACATATATAAGCCGTAGAATTGTAAGAAATAATTTTTAAGTCTCAGAACAGAACCGTCGTACTATACGAACGCAGTGTACACTTGTGGTCGAGAGAGTTTGTGTACCTGCTTATCTACATAAGTCGATGTTGGGACCCTTTCATAGATTTATTGTTGAAAGCCCAACTCGTTCCTCGGGACTAAGTGCGATTGATGGAACCCAACACTCCAGAACTACACCATATGGCTGCAAATCGAGGAACAATTAATTTTTTCTAATCTTTATAATAAAGTCAAAGGCAAGTTGCAGCAGCGTCTGCTTGACGCGTGCACGACTTCTGCTTTAATTTCCCGCTTTTTCTCAACCTGACTTCCTCACCGTCCTTGGAATGATTTAATGTAGACTGCAAGCTAACCGTCAAAATTATCTTTCAAGTGCAAACATATTTTTTACGAATTCATAGTCAAAACATCTGTCCATAAATGTGCAGTATGGCAAAGATTTCTGCAGATTTTGATCCCTAATTTGTGAATGATTACGACTAACGAAGAAATTCAGACATTGTTATTTACGTGTTCCTTTGCTCGTTAAGAGCTAAAATATGTAGATTGTTAATTGACTTAACTTGTATTTGGATAAAGTCTTTTCCAAACATGCTCCAGTGCTGTATACTGTCTCTTATTGTTACTTTTGATCAAGACTGACAAACTTATAATATTACAAATCGAACTTTTCACACTTTTCCTTCACATACTATGTATATCAGTTCTTCTGGTAAACTCTGCTGACCAGGATTGTACACTTCAACTATACAAGTAAAGAAGAAAGTGCTACTTTGTTAGATAAAAAACGTGAAAATACCGAGAGTTTCATTTACCTATACCATCTCTCTTATTGTAAAAGCCTACCCCTTTACGCAATGTTGTGAAACTCCGAAGGCAACCGATGGATGATTCTCTGGGTTGAGAATTGTGTGGATATATATGTATGTATGCCATAGTAAATGTAGGTACATGATTGTGATGATGATGTGGTGAATGCAGAAAAAGGATACTTTGATGTGGTGTCCGACCACTCGAACCATCTTTCTACTTAGTATTCCAAAACTGTCGACAAAGTATTTTTGTAATATTGTAATGACTGGTTTCGGGGGCGCTTACCCTTCGGGATTTTTTCTCAGGACTACCACCAATGCACACCTTAGTGGACTTATTCCAGATTAACATACCATTCTCACTCACTTTCCTGCAGAAGGGCTTAGGGTACTCTATGTACTAGAATTTGGTCATAAGGTTGGGTAAGATCAACCACAGCAATTATTATTGATCCTGGCGATTTTGCGTTTGAAGGTGTTTAAATGCTCTTATTGTATACCTTGTAAACACATCTTTAGTATAAGTAATGTGTACTTTGCTTATTTACGGGTATGTCTGTATATATCTACATATAGGTAGTTGTTTGTACAACTATGCATAGACGGTGAGGATTTTTGTAGGATTTGTGCTTCGCACTATAAGCTTTTAGTAGGTATATAAGTATAGTTCAAAAAATGAAATTTGTGTGAATGCATATGATGTTAAGTTTTGTTAGTCAGCTTAAAACAGAAACTCAATCCTTCAAGTGTTCCTGAAAAAATACGAAAGGAATAAGTTTCAGCTTACTGTATCTCTGACCATACAAGCATACATAATATACATATAGAGGCTGAGCTGAAGAAGAGTGAGAGTCAAAAACGAGTTGCTTGGAACATTTAAATCACGTACTGTATTTTATTTGTCTTAAGCCGCGTAACATACCTGTTTCCTTTAGGATGCATATTGACTTTACTACCTTCTCATATTAATTCAGCCTGGTTTCATTCGATTAGATTTTCGTGTGTGTAGTGGAAGTTCTAGTTTTTTTTCCGGTCCCAGTGCTTTCTTGCAGTGCTGTTTTATCGTCGGTGTAAAATTTTAACGAGTGTCTATATAGTTTTCTAGGATGATCCTCCAAACCTTCTGAAATAATATTTCGTTGAAAGACTCATGCAAAGAAGCTTAATCTGGATGTGCATTTGTAATTTACCGTCGGCAGGCTAAAACTAAGGCTGAGATGGGCTGGATAAGCTTCCAGGAACAAAAATACTAAAGGTTGATCCCCAAGAATGTAAATATTAGTTTGTCATTTATTTTCAGAGTTTTTGCTGGCATTATTTTTATGATCAAGTTATGCAGTTTTGTGCACTTCGTTGTTTACTGATATTATATTATTTTTCCAAGAGTGTAGGCAATTCAATGGTAAAGTTTCGTCTGCGTCGACTTTCATATTTTAATGACCATGGCCAGCTTGTCAGTATTTATTATTTAAATAATGTGTGAGGTCTGTACAAAGATAATATTAATATATGGTTATGAGTCTTATAATTAATTTCTATCAAGTTTTATGAACTTCACAGTTGCATGGGAAATGAATTCATCAAGAGACGTTGATTTCAATATTATATGAGTGAAATGTCACGAGCCTAATTTTCTTGATCAAAAGAAATGCTTCGGTGGGGTTCAAAAGACTTGACTTGCTAGTTCCTACGGGATGTCGTTGTCTAATCGTAATATGTTTACTACAAAATTATAAGTTTATAGCTAGATACCAACAGAATCGGTTTTTCTCTATATGTACAAGTAGTTTATTAGTGTAATAAAGCGCATTTGAGAGGTAATTAAATAATCGGTTGTTTGAGATCTTACTGTATTTTTTCTATGATAAAACCTGCATGACAGTCTTGAAGAAGCTGCAGGAAAGTTTCCTTGAGCTGTTCTAACGAGTTTAAGTTAATAGCGATGAGGATGATATTTCCTAATCAGATGGAACACTTTTGTACTAAGAAGCTTTAAGTATATTACTCCTGCTCTGTTGTATACAAATTAAACTTGGGAAATAAATAAACATATATAAACTTGTGATTTTTATGAAAATTTCCAGTTTTTATATTCATATTATTTTTAATTATATGAATACAATTTTTCAATATCTACATGTTAATGCATACATAATTAGTAAGGTATAAATAGGTGCTGCGGCTGTATTGATGATAATTCTGTGGTAGTATTTTTAAATTGTTCTCATTAAATAGTATGTAACCTGATCAGAGAGATTGGTAGTTTGAAATGAAAATTCAGAACGAATCTTTTAATGAAATAATAATAACTAGCTTGAGGACCTACACTACTGCAAAACTTTCTGTGCCTCGGAGCTCTAATCATGAGTGCAAGTGAGCGTCATCATCGGTGTAGGAACCACAAGTATGTATGTACATATGTATACTATTGACTACAGGCTAAATTTTTTCTGTTGGAGAGCTACTTGTACTGTTCCTATCTTCCTATACACTGAAGATTCATTCAGCACCAGCACCAGCCTCTCACTCACTGACCGCAACACATGATGAGAGAATTATAAGCATGAATTATTTAAATATGTTTGGTCAAGTTCCTATTGTAAGCAAAAGATCCGAGGAATAATAATTACAGAATGGAATCACGGCCGTATCTACATATATACAATTACTCTATCTATTACTTAATCTTCTCGGGTGGTCACCACTTTTGTCTCTGTGTGTGTCCTACGAAGAAGGAAATCTCAATTGGTGGGGTAGGCTGTAGTGGTATTCTATAAATTGACAGACGTGCTAGTCATATCAATGAACTTCTTTTAATCAGTTTCATTTTGGCGTCACTATAAAATATCCAATATTTGCATGATATTTGAATTGCAGAATATCTTTCAAGTTTTGCGATGTTCATAGTTTTGCAAGTTTCTTGATATGATTATCGGCAATCGACGCATGATTGCACAGGGGTCAGCACGATTTGACCTGTATTAAACAATTATCTTTATAACATTGTCATATGTATTTTGCATAATTTTAAAAGATTTTTATTTCTTATGTGTACAACTAATTAGTGTCAGAATCAAAAAATAAGTAATTGCTTGCGCGAGGAAGACATTGTTTCAAATAAATAATTTATTAAAAGCCCATAAACAATGTTTACTTTTAATTGTTTTAATGATGGTTTCGTGTTGGACGTGAGAATTTTATGAAAATTTGTCCAAGCTAATAAAATCTTCTCCGAGCTAATAAATAATAAACGTGTCAAAACATGACATGTAAATTGTGGCAGGAGGACGGAAGAAGCTCAGCGGCACCTGTACTATCTCAAAGGTTGTTTTTCATACTCAATGATACGTGAAAATTGATGAACAGGAAGCAAATCTAATGGAAAAGATTATGGTTATTGACAAGGGAAGACCAACCGCAGTTCTAGCTGTTGGTCCAATGGTTGCACAATGCAGTATAGACATGAAGCCGGGATAATAACGATGATAATCTTAGTAATGACCCTTATCGTATCATCAACCTGTGAAATATGGTTTCTTCGCTTGTAAATCAGTAATATTAGAAACCGCATTGTATTCGGATGTTCCTTGGAAATCATTCTTTTCAGAAGAATATTTCTATGCTCGGACTGTGACAAGTTCACATGTGTGTACGACGGGCATTTTTCAATGCGCATATATACTTCAACCCTCTATTCTGATAAAAAATATGATCTACTTACGCTACTTACTAATGCTCTATTTACGAGTTTATATGTATGTGGCCTATCTATATGAACCTTTACGAACACTTGTACAGTCTGTACTTTTACACTTTTAAACTACACCACATACAAATTATTCCTGGCGTAGTCAGAAACACGGGAAACTTGCTATTTGGTTCGAACTTCTTGACGTGTAGAGCTCCCATGCCTGGGTATGTGGCATCACTTTGGGGCCTTCCGTCAGAATTCATAGAGAGTATATTTTGGAAGAAAGATTTACTACACGTTACTACCTGTGGTCGGAGCTCCTACACTCAACAGTTTTATTTGACAGGTATGGCTTAAAGAGTCCGCAGCACACAAAAGCAAAGGTGAGAGGATCTTGTCTTCGGATTAAGGGTCAGCTATGAAAGGATAAAAGGATAAGCTTTTGTCCGACTGGCAGGGCATGAGGTCTTCCATGGATTATCCCTATTACATTTCCTTTCATTCCTCAATACACCTTATTTCTACTCAAATTCAATAATAATATAATAAGTGTATCTGGTTTTGTATTCCAAATCCAAAGTGTAATGTCTGTGTCATGAACGAGGATTGTATCGCCTTGCCCCCCAATGTGACGGGAAATTGGTGAGTAGTATCCTGTAAGTATGTGAAGACTTGGAGCGGAGAAGCAATAGCAGTAGCCGCATGAGAAATAGATCAATATTTCTTTCCTTTGTTCGCTACAGGCTTCTCTGCTGATTTGATTTGTACGCCCGTCTACCAGACATGGACTCTCAGATAGGTGGTCTCTTTCACCTTCAATACCTCATCCCGTGCTCTTCTGATTTCCTTTAATCAAATCCATTAGCTGTGGGTGCGCTGTCTCGCACAAGCCATTTACCTTGATCTGGAAAATGTACTCTTGTTAATTTTATGATTTCTGCTGGATAAAATAACCGTCCCTGTTACTTGTTACCCATGGGGCTCGAAAACTTCGGCACCATTATCATTCCCTGTCCCATTACATAGCTTATGCATTGTTTCCCTCCACGAAAATTTTAGTGTAGTAAAACTTATATTGTAGTTCTATTTAGTCATTTAAAACTATTTGCAAATAGTACGTTAATTAATTAGTACAGTATAATGTTTTAACGGTAAATTCTGCTCTTGATTTGTATCAAGGTAAACTTCAACGTACTTCCAGCAGTTTAAAATTATAGTTTAGGCACAGAATGAATCCCTACCTGCATGGCGCCCTCTACAAACAATTATTATAGGTAGTTTTCAACTTTTTTCATTTTCACTTTTAATCAACTGCTTTTTATACTTGATAACTTCGTAATTCTTATTACGATTGTTTGGTGAAAGGATGGGATGACCAGAGCGTAAGAAGTATGTGTATATATGTACGCACTTCTTTCATATTCCCACATTAGTATTCCTATTTTTTGTCCTTCGTTTACTGTAAATGAGAGGATGCATAACAATTGTGTACATGTACAAAAAAAGATTCCAATTCATAAAAAGATGAAAGATGCACACTCAAGCAGTGCAAGACGAGTAGAGCAGTAATAAAAATAAAGAAGAAGCGACTTGTCAATATTTCAAGAGCACAAAAGTACCGAAATAAAAACGAAAGTCAAAATCCTCGCACCCCCTACGGCAATGATTCACTTCCATCAAACTTCTTACCCCTTCGGAAATAGTAAGTATGCAGGTAGCTTTATCGTATGGGCAACCCTTTTTTGAGGAAATTTCTTCCAGATCTAGATTGATTAGCTGGATTGATATAAAAAACGAGGATGGGAAGTGTGCAAGGTACTTGAGATATTTCTCTTGGATTTTTTCCCTTTACCGAAAAGCTCCAAATAAATGAGAGGATTTTATATACGAAGTTCGTCGGTAAGTAATGGGTTTTATTAACATAAATAGTGATGATTCCAAAAGCATAAGCATATGTGTGTACATACATTATCGCTACTGTAAAAAACCTTCCTTATTTCCTACTTACACTGATCTGCCATTTGCTCATCCGTCGTTTATCATCCTAATATGATAATACATCTGAGGAGATGTAGGTTCATTTCAATTACATAAAAATGCCACCGGCTTTTTCACTTTCCGTTTCACCTTGTCAGTCGGTGAGGCGCACATCAAGCCCTCATCTGATGATGATGCTCCCGTTGCATTAAAACCGGCGTCTATATAAATTATATAAATTTAACGGTATATTCTCCAGATCGATGTTCATAGGATATGGATATGTATGTGTTTTCGAATTTTAAATCCAACTCACAGATGTTTGAATTGTGTGCAGACACAAAAACAACTCTGCTTCTGCACTGCGGGGCTATTAAAAGGTTCCTCTGTTGTTATTCAAGCCTTGCTGTATACATGGAGGATTACAAATTGTGAATTGAATTCCGGTAAGAATTCTGAATCCGTTGCGGTTGTCATAAAATAACAGTGCTTGGCTCTGCTCAAGCAGAGATTTTACTTCAAGCAAGGTTATGGATTTGTTCCTGGTACTATAGTGTCGGACCGTCAACTCTTACTGAATGTTTGAATTGTATTAAATGCTTTGATACAGCAAAAGTTTTTCTACGCTTCAAACGAATATAATGACTCAGGAATACTATAATCGTATACACGAGTGGCATTCGTAATAGCAAACTATAATATGAAAAACTATACATATACCCAAAGAATCTTTAAAAAAATAAATCTAGTCAACTGTGATGAAAAGCTTATTCTTTGTAAGTAAGTGATGATTCTATAGTATAGTGAAGTGTATGCAATGCACTCGTCACGGTTTTCAGATCGAAAAATAATTTCAGTATTTAATAACTGTTACTGTAAGAGCACGACCTGGACTGAATAAGAGACGCAATAATTTATAATTGAAATATTAAAAAAGGAATCAGTAGGGCTTCACAATGAGCTCAGATTGATGCATTAGGTGAAACAGTAGAACTGTGAAATGGTGTTTGTTCCAAATTAAACATACAAGTAAATAGTTAATAGTATGTACATAATTAGATCCTGAACTTACAAGCCGCAAGTTCAATAAACAAATGACAAAAATAATTTGATTGGTAAAGGAAAATGAAAGTTTCAATTGTCTAGAGCTTAATGATTATTGTTTAGAACAATGAAGCTTCGTCATAACTCGGAGGCTCTGCGCTTTAAATGATGAGTTAGGTCGGGTAATAGGTACATGGCAAGTCCTTACCAATATAAGTACGCATATTTTTATTAACAGATCTATTTTGTGCACACTACTGTAATAATATTTACGTGAAAATAGAGTTGAATGAAAAATTAATATTTTTCCGGAGCTGATACAATGAAGGACGAAGTTCTCGAGAAACAGCTAAAACCCTTCCAGTGTACTTATACTATTTCTACTTTTATTATTGAAAGCAAGATCAATAAAATTGTCTTACAATGCTGTCTATGGAAATATTGGGGAAAACGGACTGTAATGGCTTGTTTTACTATCTAAAACTGTCATTTCAAAACATTTGATGAATAGTGAATCCAACGTTATATAATTTAAACATTTACTGGTTTGATTGTAGCATTATTAAACTTTCAACAATAGACTCTCTGTGACAATGTACATAGAAAGTCATGAACAAGAACATCATGGATTCCGAATCAAATATTTTACTAATCACATATGTGATGTAGTATTTAGTATGTAATGATATATTATATGCTTGGTCTGAGCAACTTATTGTATTAGCAGTGTAATAAACAAAATCTACGAGTTTAATTCGGGGATGCAATTAGAAATGAAACTTCATGGAATGGCTAGAAAATTGATAACTACTACCACAAATCATCAACAACAACAACGACACCTATCCCGCTATTAGTTGGAAACGCTTTTACTAGAGGATCTATATAATATCAAATATAAGCATGAAACAGTCAAAGGGGTAAATAAATGCATGTCTTGTACTATATAGTATGACATGGCAGTATATGAAACACGATGTGCAAATGCCTATTGAATTGCTATTAAATAATATGAATAGGATATTATTTATTATTGTTTCAGGCAAGCTGCTCCAGCGACAGAAAGAACCATAATCTGATCAGATACAGCTACGCAAATGCTCATTTCAGAGTCATCACGTTTTTAGTGTTAGTCATTATTCAAACATGTAGTTCTCCTTCAATAAAAATATCTTTAGTATAATTTAAGTATCTCCGGAAAATCCTACCGAAAATGCCAACAGGTTATTAATGAAAGTGAGAGTGGATGATTCAAAATTAGTATGATCGGCATCATCAGCACCTGTTCCCTATTATTTAATTACACAATCAAACCGCTGAAATTAACTGACTGTTGGTGTGTAAACAGTCTCGCTCCAATTTTAAATTACCTAACCTACACCACGTACACGTCTGTTAATATTGAACTTACAGCTATAGGGATTTTCCTCCATTACAAACTCCATATGAACATAAAAATATATTGAATGACAACGCAACATAAACGGGAGACATAAAAATATTAGGGAAATAGTTTGCGCGGAAAGTATTTAAGCAGGTAAAAACTCACATGTGCCCGCACAATTAATGAGCACAGTACGCTGGCACGTTCGTCATTAGATTTTACGCCGATTTTACACCACCATACACAAAGTATACAACATTTACTGTTCGAGAAAATGTCACGCCACCTATTCTCGCGTTTGTCTTCTTGTCTTCTTCTGGTTGGAATCTTGATATTCCTAACCCCTTCAGTCACCCCCAAAGCCCAAGCAGGTTCAGAGGCTCCAGCGGAGACTACAACGGAAACGACTACAACCACTACTACCACCACAGCGGCTCCTGGAGTTACCACGAAAGCTACTCCGGCGACACCGAGAACAACTCCAACCACCCCCTCTCCAGGACAGACAACCTCAAGCACAACTCCGGCACCGTTCATACCATTTGAGCAATTTTTTTCATCCCGACGTAAGTTTTCCCAAACTATTCCCACACATTACAGAGATATAAATATACCCTTTAAATTTCGTCTTTGAAGTTCTCTAAAATATTAAATATTTAAAATATTGGCTACCTATATGACAAGATTTAATTTTGCTCCTCCTTCAGCAATGAAGTTTGATATTGCAGCGGAGAGAATTACTACCACTGTTTATTCAAGTACATTTAATTTGTTTATATTTAATAGCAACAAAACCGTCAATTCGAGTCAAATGGGTACCCCTTGGCCTGGTAGTCTTGAACAAGCTCAACAGGTTTGGTGCCCTTCTGAATTCCAATAACAATAAGAACCCACAACAGCCTACGAACGGTAGATGAGAGAGTAAACGCTCTAACTTTACATCTGAAGGACGATTTTGCAGCATGGACTATGTATTTATTTGACTAAAGGCGTACAGCACAACAGTAGGATATAAATGCTAAATGTAGAAAACTTAAAGTTTAGTACAAAAAATTTGTAACTTCTCATGTTTAATGTAATGCTTGATATGCGCACAAGAATAAACACCATTTACATGTGTGGGATGTTACAAATTGGTATGTTTTCATGCATTAATTTTAAACGTATCTATCTG
The DNA here is from genome assembly GCA_034696945.1 of Lipothrix lubbocki. Classification (NCBI taxonomy): domain Eukaryota; kingdom Metazoa; phylum Arthropoda; class Collembola; order Symphypleona; family Sminthuridae; genus Lipothrix; species Lipothrix lubbocki. Next base: position 18,616 of record JAQGAK010000657.1, read on the forward strand.
GAATCACATTCAATCCCATAATCATAAAATAAATTCATTAAGAGATAGTTGTGGTTAGTGAAGGCAAGGCGTCATTTTATTAGCATGAATTTTTGCGATATTAATATAAGAAATGAAATTCAATAATAGTTTTGAATTGTACTTTGCAATATTGCAATGTATTATTTCAACTTAGAATACTTATCGCCCGTTCAATAATTTATAGTTTGAATATTTGTAAACTATGAATCTTTTGACCGTCCATTTACACATACAACTAATACTGTTTTTCATAAAAAGCGAATTGTTGCACGTTGCACATGTGGTAGAATAGAATTCAGTACAACACTCAATGACAATCTTTGAAAACAAATGTCAAATTAGGTATGTTAAACATACGAGTATATAAAAATTATTTGCAACAGGGTGACTCAAGAACAATACAGCAATTGTCAAAACATCAGGAATGATTAAACATAATGAATTATTAGTCAACAATTGTTAATGGCAAACGATATATGTGCTGAAAAACTTGAGTTTCAGTGTATGAAGTAGTAATATGAATGAATATAATAGAGTTATAAGCACTTGTGCATTATAAATACAGTTTGTAAGTTATATGACGATACTGTAAAATGTGTTCTTTAAACATTTACGTGCAATTATTTTAGTCGTCATTAAATTAACTGAATTGTACTTCCACTACATGAAGATATGTATCTTCTAGGATCAGTCACACACGTGTGTGTTCTTGTCATTCTGTTGAGCCTTACACATAGCTTACCACAAGAGTTTCTACAATCCAGTGAATCTTCCTTTTCCATGAAGGTCGGGCACTTGGACCATCCCATCGGTATATAAAACAGAAAGTAATCATATTGTAAGCATAGATGCTGTACTCATCAAAAACATAAAAGAATAAATCGTACTTCATAATATTATTTCGAAAGGAATTCAGAAACGCCAGGCTCAGTCCTCGCGAAAGGGCAGCGAAAAAAAAGTATATGTGAAGCAAAAAACCCCTGATGGAGCAAATCGATTAATAAAATTACTTCTGGGAAGTGATTTACTCAGGCGACGAAATATTAAAAATGACCTAGTAACTTGCGAGACTAAATATCTTGTTCTGAATTCTCAAAAAAAATCTGGAAAGTCAGATGGAAGCACTACAAGGGTCAGAACTTCATCCAATGGAAAAAATAGAGATTACTTAAGTTAGTACTTTTGTAAATACGAACACTAAATTATTATTGATAATTTAATTTATTACAAATATTAGAACATCGCTATCACCAATGCTTTTAATGATTTTTATTGACATAAATAGTTTATGACCTGGTGTCGAAAAGTCTTGGACTCAGCAACTTCACTTTAATTCCTATCCAAGGTCCAACAGGCGAAGGAATAGGACTGAAATTTCAAGAATTTATTTTTGAATTACAGGTTACTGCAAAAATATTCTCAAAATGTTCATAAATTGTGAATGCTCACAGTAATACTTTAACTCACACTTGTATTAGATATATTTAGATCCTGTCACAGGTAATCTCGATATCATTCGGGTACAAGAATTGACGCGAATGGAACAGCAACAGACTTCGTCGAGAAAACCTCGCCAGAAATATCACTATTCCAGGCCTGAGTTTGCTGAGTGTCGTCCAGAGCAAGACAAAAACTCATTTAAAGGTCTCCAAAACTTTTGCCTAAATTTAAAAAAAATGATAGTTTAAAATTCAAAATTGCAATACTAATGTACTTAAATTTAAAATGTATACCTTCATACAAGTTCAGTATAATGTTGTAGTGGGCGATATAAACTTGAAGGATTGGAAGGGTAACATTGAAATTATATCCCGTGATGAGTACCGCTTCGAATACGATTCTGATGAAGATTACAACGGTTTGTTCAAGTCCGAGGAAGCAAGTGTAAATGACGCTGTGAAACCATTACCACTAATAATAATATCTCCGACGGGAATCAACCAAACTGCGAAAAATAGTATGACTGCGCTACTGTCAAACATAAACAAATCGAAATTAACGAATCCTTCACCAACGACCAGAAAACCATTCGGAAGAAATGTCAATGCTCTGTCAAAAGGTGTCAATGGTCTAACTGGTATACCATCAAATGGTTCTCTTCGGATTGCAAGCACAGTGGGTTTGATTTCCGAATCGAGTACAACTACTAGAAACAGCAAAAATCAAGAGAGTTCAACTCCTAGAAACCGTGAAAACCAAGAAAGTTCAACTCCTAGAAACCTTGAAAACAACGACTCAACGTCTACGAACCGTGAAACCCAAGAAAGTTCAACTCCTAGGAACAGAGAAAACCAAGAAAGTTCAACTGCTTTGATCAGCCAAAACCAAGGAAGTTCAACATCTAAAAACCGTGAAAACCAAGGAAGTTCAACATCTAGGAACAGAGAATACCAAGAAAGTTCAACTGCTAATGACATCGAAAACCCGGAGAGTTCAACTGCCAAGAATAACGAAACACAAACAAGTTCACCATCAGAGCAGTTGGGACGCAGAATTGGAAGACCCGTAAACCTAAAGCTTGCTCGAGGAATAGATATACTTGGCACTAACAATTCCATGAATTTGTCCAACATGGAAACTCCCTTGAGTACAACTCCTAAGAATAACGAAAACCAAGAAAGTTTAACTGCTAGGAACATCAAAAACCAAGTAAGTTCAACTCCTAGAAACCGTGAAAACCAAGGAAGCTTAACTCCTAGGAACAGAGAAAATCAAGAAAGTTCAACTCCTAGAAACCATGAAAACAACGAAAGGTCAACTGTTTTTACTAGCGAAAACCAAGAAAGTTCACCTCCTAGAAACCGTGAAAACCAATTAACTACTAGGAACAGTGAAAACCAAGAAAGTTCAACTCCTAGGAACACAGAAAATCAAGACAGGTTAACTACTGCGAACATCGAAAATCAAGAAAGGCTAACTACTAAAAGCAACGAAAATCAAGAAAGTTCCACTTTTAGGAACCGTGAAAACCTAGAAAGTTCCACTGTCAAGGGTAACGGAACCCAGAAAGGTTTGCCCTCGGAACAGTTCGGTCGCAGAATCGGAAGACCTTTAAACCGCCAACTTGCACGTGGAATAGATATAATTGGCAGTAATGATTCCATGAATTCGTCCAGTACAATAACTCCCGTGAGTACAACAAAGAACAATGAAAGTTCAACAGTTAAGAATAACGAAACACAAGGAAGTTTACCCTCCGACCAGCTCGGTCGCAGAATCGGACGACCTGTAAACCGCCAGCTTGCACGTGGAATAGATATAATTAGCAGTAATAATTCCAAGAATTCGTCCAGCAACGAAAATCCCGTGAGTACCACTCCTAAGAACAGTGCAAACCAAGAAAGTTCAATCGCCAAAACTAACGAAACACAAACAAGTTTACCATCTGAAGTGCTCGGTCGCAGAATAGGAAGACCTGTAAACAGACAGCTAGCTCGAGGAATTGATATTAATAGCAATAACAATTCCAAGAATTCGTCCAGCAAAGCAAATCCCGGTAGTCCAATAACGAAGGTAAACGAAAACCAGGAAAGTTCAACTGCCAAAATCATGGGAAATCCTGAAAGGTTGACTACACGGTTAAGTTTAACTGGCAAGAAAACAATAAACATCGGGATAACTCCGAATGATGAAACTTTGCAAGAGGTGACACCCAAGTCAAGGACACGTCTGCGTACGCTCAAAAGTAAGATCGAACATGACAGAGCAACTACTGTAAGAACCACCAAGTCCCCAGGGCGACTGGCCTACAATAAAAACGATCGTCTTGACAACGTTCAGAGAAAGAATAAAAAACGCTATCAAAGTCAGCAATACGAGAGTAGAAAACGTCCACGGTGTGGCAGTCAGTGCGATGATTATGAGCCCGTACAAGAACCCCTAACACGACTGATATTTAGAGATAGAATAATTAAAGATGTTGTGACAATTATCGATTCCCCCAATCCGGACGTAATAAATGGTTTCTTAGGTGGAGGCGATAGTGGTAGGAGGAAGAACAGCTCGCCAAGAAGGAATTCATCTCCGTACCAGGGATAAAAAATAACAAAAGCTTTCTAATGAACTAAAAATGTCTTTAAAATTCCTATTCTGACCAAGCTGGTATACCAGCTTGATTCTGATGTCAATGAATACATGCATGTACATACAAACATAAGCATCTTGCTTGAATCCGAAACATTTTCTATTTACATGAAATATTCACTATCGATTAACTTATATTCAACCATTAATAATAAATTATGTTGGGACTTCGGGACATACAGATGTCAAATCGGACATTATTTGGATGATTTTGACATGTAACAATGGAATCGATTGTTTTAGCTACAAACTCGTGTACGTAATTATATTGTCATACAAATAATACACAACAATTTAATTGACGTAATGGAAGCCCATAATGCATGTGTATTGTTGTAGCTCAGTAAAGGAAAATACATATGGAAGTTTTAAAATACTTGGACAAAAATAAAGTTTTTACTACATTTTATGGCGACCTTCGTGTTTCAATGTTAAAAATTGAAAGCCGTATACTACTTACCTTACCACTTGAAGTTGAAATACAATAATTGTATTCGTCAATTATTGTCAATTATTGAACGCTATTTATCGTATATTTTAACACCGATATTTTATGGGCTATAAAATTCTAATATTTAAGTATTACAGTAATAAAATTATTTGATTGTAGAAGATTTAACTTCATATAAAAATTCGTGCAAAATAGTCATCAAAATTCAGTTCAGCTTCGTCACCAAAATGACAATGTCAGGATGTAAGGCATTAGGGCTTCGATTGATTGCTAGAAAATGTACGTATGTACATGGATGAATGGGATTCATGCTGACGGCTTGCTAATTGTCATTGCTAACAAAAGGTTAACCACGAGTAAACAATAAATAATGATTGTATAAGGCATCAGGTGCACTCGTATGTACGATTTAAGACGTGATTTAAGTGCGAATGATTTATGATACTATTTTACAACGTTAATCAATTATGTTATTATATAGTCCACATGCATACAAATATTTCACTTTCAATTGACACTTAGTGACGATTTGACAGCTTCATAAATTCATTTCGTCTAGAGACAGTCATTTACTTCAAAACAATAGAAATATTGCCCATATAGTTTTTGAATGGAATTTAGTTCCATTCGTTAGATTTAGGGTTACCAGAAAACGCAGAAAGTTTCTTCCTTGCCGTTGCCGACACTATACTTGTAATTTAATTGTGGAACTGTATTTCCGCTAAATTTTTGCTCTTACACGGGGCTCTGCAATAATTTTATAGTGGAAATAATGGCAGGGAATACGAAAGAAAGGACAAAATTAGTTTTAATTGCGTGTATTATTTGTCAACTTGGGAGCGTTTATTCTGGACCTGTCCTAAATGGCGAACAAAAATCCATAAGTAAGTTAAATAATTTTAAAATAGATTGCAAAGATATATGGTGGAATACATAGTTTGCTTAATTCCGTTTAGAAAACTGAACATGTGCAAATATGAAGAGTTCTGGTATATATAATTTTGAGTATGTATAATTATTATAAATATCAAATTGGAATAATTGCATTTAATAACAGGTATTAACACAACGCTTGATGCTGGAATATTACAAGCGGAAGCATCAGCCACTGTCTCACCAGGTAACTTTTCCATAAAAAATGTTTAGTATTGATAGGTAAATAAGTAAATGGAAGTATTCCCAAGTAATCATGTAATTAAGTGCGAGCTAATACTAATCTTTTTAATGAAACTATTTTTAAGTCACTGCCGAGGTTAGTCTTGTCAAGGCAGTCACCAACGACAGTCCAACAGTGGATTTATTAGCAACAAATAGTTCCGATACAATTCCAGGTGGGCTATTCATAAGAAACCGTCGCAATTATTCTTTTTTGTTTGAAACTTTTACTCTTGTATGTATGTACATGTGTATACAACAGTTTCTAACTTTTCTCTCAGATTCACAAGCTGGACATGGGGAGCGTGGTTTATTGAACGCCGGTATTTTAGGGAAAATATTATTTGGTGTTAAAAAGAGACCTAGATCTAGACCACCACCATTCATACCTCTAATAATACCAACTATTACTATTACTGCACCTAAAACAATAGAAGCTCTTTCAACCGCTAAATCAGATGTAAACTTAACCAATCAGGAAGAAGGCAAATTGGGTCGAGGGATCAATATTTCTCCAAAGGCGCCCGAAGCTGCAAAGAATGTAGACATTATCAGTAAGCTTCACAAGGATTTTCAATCTCATTTTGTACTGGAAACCATTCAAAACATACAAGCTTAAAAGTTATACTTGTAAATGACAGATATTGTTCTGACAAATAGTTGATGTAGGTGGCAACGCTAAAAAAGACGTGGGAACAAAATCAGCAGTTGACATTAACGGCAATCCGGCGGGTTCAATATCAGCGGACAAGTTGATTCCGAAGGTAGATGATGTACAAGCTGGCGACAAAAAGGCTGACAAGAATGTGGACATAATCAGTAAGCTCTACATATTAACGTTTAGCTTTCCTAATACATACATCATATTTCAAAATACTTTCAAAGTACTGTTATCTAGAAAATAGCGTTATTTTCATGAATAGTTGCAGTAGGTGGCAACGGAAAAGATTCACGACCCAAACCATCGTTGGATATTAACTTGAGTACTTCGCCTTCAAAGCAGCCGAGCAGCAGCAACACATTCAATGCGCCGCTCGACAATGGACAAATTGGAGGCAGAACTGCAACCCCGACTGGTATTGACATTACGCTTGGACGAAATAAGGGAAATACAGCAAATGTGGATGATATCAACACTGCAGGAAAGCGCCCAATTACTACGGGTATTGACTTGAACCTTGGAGAAGATAAAGGAAATGCACCAAACGTGAACGATGCAAACGCTGCAGGCAAACCCCCAATTGCAGGTGGCATTGGTATCAATTTAGGGGGAAATAAACCAAATGATCCCAAGGCGGACGATAGAGTCAGCGACAGAACCCCAATATCAACTGGTTTAGACACCAGTTTTGGAGGAAATAAAGCGAATGGACAACAAGTGGATGATGTAAAAGCTATGGGTAAGACCCCTGTCTCTGTTGGCATTGACATCAATTCCGAAGCAAATAGACCAAAAGCTGACGACGGCCAAATTGGAGGCAGGACACCAATCACAAGTGGCGCTGATATCAATTTAGGGGGAGATGGACCAACACCAGAAGATGTTCAAATTGGAGGCAGGGCACCAGTTTCAACTGGCATTGGTATCAATTTAGGGGGAAATAGACCAAAATCAGACGACGTGCAAATTGGAGACAGGGCACCAGTTTCAACTGGCATTGGTATCAATTTAGGGGGAAATAGACCAAAATCAAACGACGTGCAAATTGGAGACAGGGCACCAATCTCAACTGGCATTGGTATCAATTTAGGGGGAAATAGACCAACACCAGAAGATGTTCAAATTGGAGGAAGGGCACCAATCTCAAGTGGCATTGGTATCAGTTTAACGGGAAATAGACTAAAATCGGACGGCGGCCAAATTGGAGGCAGGGCACCAATCTCAAGTGGCATTGGTATCAGTTTAACGGGAAATAGACCTAAATTTGACGGTGGCCTAATTGGAGGAAGGGCACCAATCTCAACTGGCCTTGGTATCAGTTTAGGGGGAAACAGACCACTATTAGAAAGAGTCCTAGGTGGAGGCAGGACACCTATTTCAAGTGGCACTGGTATCGATCTTGCGGGTAAAAAGCCAAATGACCCACAGTTAGACGACATAAAAGATGGACGTACAGCAGGAATTTCAATCGGTATTGGCACAAATCTAGAGGGAAATAAGCCAAAAGACTCAGTAACGGACGATGACAGAGCAACGGGTAGGGCACCAATATCTAATGGTATTGCTATCAATCTTGGGGGAAATAAACCTATTGAACAAGCGACGGACGATGAAAACGCAAACGTCAGGGCCCCAATCTCAACGGGACTTGATATCAACCTAGGGGGAAATAAACCTATTGAACCAGCAACGGACGTTGACAAAGCAAAACCAGTCTCACCGGGAATTGAAATCAATCTTGGTGTAAATATACCAAACCGCCCAAAGGTGGATGACGTTAAAGATACCCCGATTTCAACTGGAATTGATATCAACCTTGGTGGAAACAAACCCAATGAACCCATTTCGGACGATGACAAAGCAAATGGCAAGGTTCCAATCCAAGCTGGTAGAGGTATTAATCTAGGCGGAAGTAAAACAAATGAACCAAAGGTGGACGACGTTAAGCCAGGAATTGATATCAACCTTGGGAGAAGTGCACCCAATAAACCACCGACAGATGGTGACAACCCAACAGGCAGGGCCCCAACCTCAGCAGGTATTGCCATCAACCTTGGAGGAAATAAGCCTAACGAGCCATCAATGGACGATAACAAATCAAAACCCAAGGCCCCAACCCCAACGGGTATTGAAATCAACGTTGGTAGAAATAAACCTAGTGAACCAGTGGCTGACGACCCCAAACCCACCGGCAGAGCTCCCATCCAACCCGGTATAGCTATTAATCTAGATGTACTAAAGCCAACAATCCCATCTGGTAGTGATTTCCAACCTGAAGAAAACCAACCAACGCCTAATGATTCCAAACCAAAGGGAAGAGCTCCACAGCCAATTGGAATCGATATCAACCTTGGGAGAAGTACATCCAATAAATCACCGGTAGATGGTGACAAACCAATTGGCAAGGCCCCAACCTCAGCAGGTATTGCCACCAACCTTGGAGGAAATAAACCTAACGAACCAGCAATGGACGATGACACTTCTGAACGCAGAGCCCCGACCTCAACGGGTATTGGTATCAACCTTGGAAGAAATAAGCCTAACGTACCAGCGGCTGACGAAACCAAACCAACAGGCAGGGATCCCATCCGACCTGTTTTAGCTATCAATCTAGGTGAAAGGAAACCCAATGAACCCAAGCCGGAGGACGTCAAAGATGTATTGAAACCAGCAATCTCAACCGGAATTGATATAAATCTAGGAAGAACCAAACCCAGTGAACAAATACCAGAAAAACCTAAAGATAAGGACAGGGCACCAATAAAAACTGGTATTGCTATAAATTTCGGGGGAATTCAACCAAAAGCGGACGACGCTAAAGATGGAATTAATCCAGTTGTTACAACCGGTCCCACCCCGGATGACTCCAAACCAAAAGGAAGGGCACCAACTCCAATTGGAATCGATATCAATCTTGGTGGAAGTAAGCCAAATGAACCTAAACCAGATGATTCTAAACCGAAGGGAAGGGCACCATCCCCAATCGGAATCTATATAAATCTTGGAGGAAGTAAGCCAAATGAACCTACACCAGATGATTCTAAGCCAAAGGGAAAGGCACCAACTCCAATCGATATAAATCTGGGAGGAAGTAAGCCAACTGAACCCACAACAGATGATTCTAAACCGAGGAGAAAGGCCCCGCTCCCAATTGGGGTCGATATCAATCTTGGCGAAAGTAAGCCAAATGAACCTAAATCAGACGATTCAAAGCCAAATGCAAAGGCACCAACTCCAATTGGAATCGATATCAATCTTGGGGGAAGTAAACCCACAGAACCCACCCCGGATGACTCCAAACCAAAAGGAAGGGCACCAACTCCAATTGGAATCGACATCAACCTTGGGGGAAGTAAGCCAAATGAACCAAAACCAGATGATGCAAAGGCTAATGGAAAGGCACCAACTCCAATTGGAATCGATATCAATCTTGGTGGAACTAAACCCACAGAACCCACACCAGTTGACTTTAAACCAAACCAAAGAGCACCATCCCCATTTGGAATCGATATAAATCTTGGTGAAAGAAAACCCACAGAACCCACCCCGGATGACTCCAAACCAAAAGAAAGGGAACCAACTACAATTGGAATCGACATCAACCTTGGGGGAAGTAAGCTAAATGAACCAAAACCCGATGAATCAAAGCCAAATGGAAAGGCACTAACTCCAATTGGAATCGATATCAATCTTGGGGCAAGTAAGCCAACTGAACCCACACCAGTTGACTTTAAACCAAACCAAAGGGCACCATCCCCAATTGGAATCGATATAAATCTTGGTGGAAGTAAACCAACTGAACCCACACCAGTTGACGCCAAACCAAAAGAAAGGGCACCAACTCCAATTGGGATCGATATAAATCTGGGAGGAAGTAAGCCAACTGAACCCACACCAGATGATTCTAAAACGAAGGGAAGGGCCCCGCTCCCAATTGGGGTCGATATCAATCTTGGCGAAAGTAAGCCAACTGAACCCACACCAGTTGACGCCAAACCAAAAGGAAAGGCACCCGTTCCAATTGGAATCGATATAAATCTTGGTGGAAGTAAACCAACGGAACCCACCCCGGAAGACTCCAAACCAAAAGGTAGGGCACCAACTCCAATTGGAATCGATATAAATCTGGGAGGAAGTAAACCAGCGGAACCCACCCCTGAAGACACCAAACCAAAAGAAAGGGCACCCACTCCAAATGGAATCGATATCAATCTTGGGGGAAGTAAGCCAACTGAACCCACACCAGATGATTCTAAAGCGAAGGGAAGGGCCCCGCTCCCAATTGGGGTCGATATCAATCTTGGGGGAAGTAAGCCAACTGAACCCACCTTGGATGATTCTAAACCAAAAGGAACGGCACCATCCCCAATTGGAATCGATATCAATCTTGGTGGAAGTAAGCCAACTGAACCTCTACCAGTTGACGCCAAACCAAAAGGAAAGGCACCCATTCCAATTGGAATCGATATAAACCTGGGAGGAAGTAAACCAAACGAACCCATGGTGGACTTAAAAGATGGAGTCAAACCGGCAATACCAACTGCTATGGATGTAAACACTGGGGGAAGTAAACCAATGGAATCCGTGCCCGATGATACCAAACCAAAAGGAAGGGCACCATCCCCAATCGGAATCGATATAAATCTTGGAATAAATAAGCCAAATGAACTGAAGGGCGGTTTAAAAGATGGAGGTGAACCAACAATTCCAACTGATAATGACACCAAACTTTTAAGATATAAACAAAATGAACCTAAAGTCGAAGATGTCAATACTCGAGTCAAACCTCCAATCTCTGCGGGTATTGACGCCAACCTTGGTGGGAATAAAGCGGATATACCAGATGCACGTGATGGAAACACTGCAGGCAGACCTCCAATCTTAGGTGGTATTACCTTCAACTTCGCGGGAAATAAGCCTAACCAACTCAAGGTGGATGAAGCCAACGCTATAGGTAAACCGACTGAGAATGGGAAGAATCCCGCCTTTACAAATTCTAAAGGTCCGGGAGATTTAATTAATAAGTTTGTGGAGATTGCAATTCCAACCATTGAAAACCGAGTCGTTCCTACTATTTCCCCGATAATACAACCACAAAATATAGCTCCGGTAAATGACAAATCAAACGCACCTTTTAAGGATGTGACATTTCAAGATCCAACTGGCTCGTTCGTAATTCGCATACCTACTTCTCAAAAAACTCCTTCAAATACTGGGGCTGTTCAAATTCCCACCGAGTCCAATAAAATCAATCCAGTTCGACGTCCGTCCCCAACTTTGCCAAATGCTTCAGCTTTCGGCTCTCCGCAAGCAGAAGTTCCATCCTCGCTGCGTAATGAAGAGCGAAATCCTGATTCTCCATCCGATAAAAGCATTTATATTACAATCGACAACAGGCCTTCAGCGAAACTACCCCTGATCCAAAAGCCTTCCAAGAAGACCCCCCCTAATTTGTTGTCTGCTATCCTCAACGTTGCTAAAGATGCTACTAGCGGTATCGTAGGCAACAGACAGCCTCAGATTTCGGATCCAACTGAAACCAACAAATTCTCCCCAGATCAATCTTCGCAGCCTTTAGATATTACAGGTAACACTAACGTTCCAACAGCAGACTTGCCACAATCAATAGCCTCAACGCCAGTGTTTAATCAAGTAAGGAAACCAAATTCCCTACTCAATCCAAGCTTTATTTCAAAAACCATTGAAAAACTATTGGACAAAAACAAAGTTCCTCAGACAGGGCCTCAGTCTCAAAATACGGTTCCATTTGACGACGATGAACCACAGGCTCCTAAGCCATCCCCTAATTTGCTGTCTGCAATCGTTAACGTCGCCACAGGAGTAACCAACAGTCTTCTGAACACTAATTCGCCTAAGATTCCAACTCCAGTCGAACCTGACGATACAAGCAAAAACGGAAAGGACTCTGATTCCGACATTCTATCACCACCCAATTTCGATCTCGAAGCAGAGAAAATTCTGCAGAACTCAGGGATTATTTCAGGTAATCAGCAACCAATTACTGGCGGTGCCCAGAAACTTCCAATTCAAACTGTTGCCATCCAAGTAGACCAAAATGGCAACAAACCTAGTAATGTGGCTTCCACCCTAGGACGAACCTTGTCGGTTACTATTCCATCAAACGCAAACCCCCAAAACGGATTAGGCGTGAATACCCCACAGAGTTCTAGTATTTTAACGAATAAATCACCGGGTCTTGGTATTTCCACAAATACTTCACCAGGTAGTTTATCCAATACACCAAATGGTATTAGTGTTTCAATCGATGGTCAGGAATCGGAAGCAGACCGCCGAAATTTAATTAAAAAAGTTTCTAATCTTGCGGGCGGTACCATAAATACGGTAAGAGATTATGTCATTGGAGGATCTGCTCGTGTACCTGGTAACACTGGAAGCGTTTCTTACACAGTAGACGATTCACAACTCCAACAGCCAAAATCTGGTGGTCTCATCAAAGACTTAATAGGATTCACTTTAGGATCTCGGCAACAAACACCCCAGCAGGGTTCGACTGGAAAGTCACAAATTCGCTTGGATGGCCGTAGTGAAAATATCTCACCAAACACGAAAAAGTTGGATACAACGTTCACACGTTTCAATCCAGACGCTGGAGAGGGCGGAAGTAATAAGGTTGCCAAAGTAACAAGTTACCTCAACGACTACTCCGACGATAACTCCCAAAACGTAGATGTTATTTCCGCACCCAGTTTAGGACCCTTCTTCCCTGTTCAACAATCAGCTCCTGCAATCAATTATTATATCGGAAACTCAGAATACAATCCCAGTGAAGGTGTTGGACAAGGCTTTTTCCAAGCTCAAGCGTCCGCGTCCGTAGGATCACAGCAACCACAGAATTCACAGCTTCAACTTTCTGTGAATCGGGACCAAGCATATAACCCATTCAACTCTCAAAGACGTGGATCTGGTAATACATACAGTACATGGTAAAAGTAAAAATGTGACTAACATTCAATTACAGAGAAAGTATTATCTTTCAGATATTTACATTGGGCAACCACGTTCGCTTGATGGCACTGCGGACAGTGAGCAGGAACCGATCCCGGTTGCGATTCCGAAATCCAAGACTGCGACTGGAGTAGACGTTGCACCGCTTGCCTTGTAGTGACGTTGTAGGAAAATAGATCATTCTCTGAGGAAAATCTTTCTAGTTTAGTATACTATGTACATACTATATGTATACTACATGTACATGAGCTATAGATAGTTGATATACTTACAGCCATAAATGTATATGTACACGTTACTCCTTTCCTAGTTTTCATAACCATTGTTACCTGAATTTAACGTTACTTCCCCAAACCAAACATAGAAGATATGTACGTTTTAAAAAATTATTTACTACACAAGGACCGAGAACCTCGAAATACCTCAAAGGTCTATTTTGTTTAATAAACGATGAGAAAATGGGAAAATGGTACCCGCCTGTTAATTATATTAAATTATTTAGTTATGTATATGATGCATTTGCATTAATCCATTGCTGATATTATTGAAACCCCTCCTGCTACAGAAGAAATCAGTAAGAATAATTTATTTTGTTTCGCATACATATTTTGTAACCTTAAAGGTCTGTATTGCAAACATCCACCGTTACCCAGGATTTCTTTATTTATGCCAGTATGATAGAATGTTAGATGTAGCCCGTTAACTTTTGAAAATACAAGACGACAAGAGCACTTGACGGTATCTTTACCAAATCCAATTGCATATCACCAACAACATACACTGTTGAAAAGTTATTTCTATTTAACCATTATCTATAACATCACATATACCATTACCATGCCGTGGGACCCTTGACATTGTCAAGTCAGCAGTCGCCGTTGTTCAATCCATTATAATTTACGTTCTCAGCTGCGCCATCGTTGGCAATGTCATCGTATGGAGTAATGGTCGGAAGGGAGGATATCTTGTCCTCGGAAACTACGATTACATTGTATGATTGCTGAATTTTCCTCTCATCTGGATCCAACAAGAATTTAACTTCAATGTAAATTTAAGGCTTTGCATGCTGATTGTTTTTATTACGTGATAATCGTCGCCAGCTTAAAAGAATAAATTGGAATTAAATCTTGGACTCAATTACTCTCTGGCTTCCGTTTTTTCCACTCTGTGCTCAAGGAAGCTTTAACAATTTAAAAAAAACCTGCGAATGTTGTGATTATTCTAATCGCCAGCCTGTAGTTTTATGTAATAATTGTGTATGTATATGTGTGTTATATTTGTCATCGTACATCTTGAAGTTGATTTATTCAGGTTGGTGTTCCTGCGTTTTCCAGGAGAGAGTTCGGAAATTATAGGAGTCCCATTCCAAATAATAATAATGATAATAGTATACACTTCCTTTAACTTTTGGCTGGGACTCCCCGTTGTTGCAATGGTTTGTTACATCCCCGAAATTTGTTTCCAAGTGTAAGTGATTGACTTAATATATGACAATATGGGATTAAAAGTTCATTGTATTACGGAGGCGTAAAACTTGTTAATCACGAATTCCAGGGAAAAACTTCAAATACAAAAATCCACGATGGCAGAACTGAATTCACAGACACACAAAGAGTACCCCGACCTAAGTGGTGTTAAAAGTGAGCGTGGAAATCCGCGGAATTAATATTAGCATTTTACACAATTAAATCTCGTTAATAATTCGGTGGCTGTGCTCTGAAAGTTTTTATAGGAATTAGCGAACAGAATTTTAATAATTTTAAGGTAGTAAAATTAAAAGCAGAATTCATTCTAATATTTTAAACACTCAGCAAGACAATTGCCGTACTATAGTGAGCATCTTTGTGTAGCTATTTATTTCCCATTCCGACTCGTGTTTCAACATTAAGGTACAAAATAAATCTTTGCAATAAAATTGATGCACATCATCATGTGAACATCTTACAACCTGCCAAATAAGAACTATAGTTTTACAAACAAAATGGAATATTCAATCAGTTCAGAAGCTGATTAATTACAAAACAAACCAACAATACTCATGTGAATACCTATACCGTAATACCTACCATCTGCAGATGTTTGCGAAACCAGATAACCCATCCATTTGCACATTACATCAATATACCTAAAAGATGTGTTGATTAATTTCTACTGACACACAAGGGATGACTTATCCTATGCTAAAACATAGTTATTAATTGGAAATGAGTTCAAGGATCTTGTTTGTCTATACATTCTACTATAGCTAATAGCTAGTTTTAGTACGCTTAGGGGTTTGCATTAGGCATTCCAGGGACAGACTATACTATCTATTCATCTTCCAGGACTGAGCGGTCAGTAGGATGAATAGGATGGTTAAGATGGGACAAGTCTGGCTTGTTTTGCTCAAACCCAGTTAACTCCTCCAGACCCCTGCTGGCAATATCCCACAGATCCGGGAAGGTGCTTTTGAAGTTTTCATACCAAGTTGAGACCTGCGAGTAGTCGGCCAGATCGAACGCTATTGCCTCCAGGCTGACGCATGTCATCACAATCGGCAAATCGGCAATGGTTAGGTTGTCTACATACAAATATTAACATTCTTATTACTCTTCCTGAATGTACGCAACCATTACGCTACTAATAATAAAATTATTGATATTTGCTTCTAAACATACAATAATGCAATTTTGGTCTTTTAAATGTGAGGAAAAATTAAAGGATTGCTCATACCTCCTGCAACATATGTTTTGCCTTGCCGAGCGAGTATGTTTTCAAAGACGTTCAGAGTGTGGTTGACCCTCTTCAGATTCTGCTCCGTCCTTGGATAGGCAAAAAATATGGGGAGCAGCTGTAAAGAGTTCGGTTATTGATCAGTCTGTTTGGTTACAAATTTTTAGAATGTGCATTAAGCTTGGATTAATATTCAGATTTCTACTTCATCTTACCGCATATGCACCGACAGCACTGTACAGCGAGCTTAAATTGAACGCTAATCGATGGTTGACGACAGCTCTTTCCTGCGGGTCTTCCGGATAGAAGGTGTCATCCTTCTTGTATTTTTCAGCCAGATATTGAAGAATCGCAGCGCTATACAATGGCATAAACAAAGAGAAATCCACTTGTTATTGTCGTGCTTGCATGTCATGTCAACTAATAATTTCTTAATGTTTCACGTGTTTCAGAGCTATTATGTATCACAACTTCCATTATAACCATGTACATATGCATTTCCAGTTTCCAGGCATAATAAGTCATTGCCTTTTTACTGTGGTAAATGGCAAATGTTACAATGCGTGCATAGATTTTAGTGCAGTAGTGCGGTTTTAAAAATGACAGTGAAATATTTCTAACCTCTCGCTCAGTAGAAACCCATCGTCGTCCAGAAGTGGAACTTCTCCTTGTGGATTTTTCTGTTAAAAAATAAATATTCATAAACTCATTAGTGGATTTCAGTTTATCTCGCTAATCTTGTATAAAAATAGATTAAAAGCGTTTGCATAAAAATCGGCAAAAATATTTGCATACAAATTACACGTGATATCGCTTTGTTCTTACGATTAGTGTGGTAAATTACTGGTAAAAGTTAATAATATTTTAAATTGCCTGAAGCGGTTTTTATATGTTTTCATTATAATAATATATAAAAATTTGTTGTCCTGTTTGTTCACTTTATATAAGGCAAAAAATAACTTAGCAGTTAAAGGGCAATAATTTAATTCAGACTTACCTCCACGTACTCTTCCTTCATGTGCTCTCCGTTAGCAAAGTCAATATCAACTAGTTCATGGTCCACCTCGAGATATTTCAATGCCATTCGAACGGCAAGAGTTGGTGGACTGTCAGAAACACTGTACAACTTCAGAGGCATCTTCGGTTTTTTATTGTAAGAGGTTGCTTTCTTCCGGTTTATTAAATTCAAGCTACTCCTTCGTCTGCCGTGCAAGAACTGCTGGACGTTATTCGTTGTATCTGTCTTGAGATTGTTTGCGAATTCGGTTAGATTGGGCACAACTTCCTGACCGATTTTGGTGGTTCCCTTCAAGCAACTACACAAGTCTTGGCCAGGCCCAGCGTTTTTGAGATCAGGTAGGTGAGAGGTAAGACAGCCACCCACTGGAAGTCACAAAAGAAAGTTGGACATTTTATAACACAATCATTGGTATGCTGAGCACATGGAAAATCTCTGCAAGCATGCCTATACTATATGTAGAGTCTTTAGTGAGTTAGGATATTGTTTTTTATCCTTTCACTTCCGTCGTAAATGGACATTAAATTGATTGTGATCACCCCTCAGCAGAAAACACAAGTACCTCTATATCTAAAATCCTCATGGGTTGATGCATGAAGTACAGAACCTCAGCATGGAGCAGATTCATATCAAATAGTTTTCATATTATACGATCCTCGTTCACATCAATTTTTCACTGCCATTAAAAACATTCAGAATGTCTTGCCCTTCTTGCCCCGAGAGCCTTTAGCTCGTCTTAATACGATATGCTGTATCAGGCTCAGGCAGGCAGCTCCTGCCCAAAGCCATACGAGATGAAATTTTAAATTGCCATTTCTTGCACATGTATTTACATTAATGAACTGGCAATAACTATAGTGTCTACATACCTAGTTATGTATTGGTTCATTAAGATCAGAAATCAAAACAAGTTTTTGTTAAGCGAGTGGGTATTTGCTTTACAGTAGTCCGCATTCTCAAAGTTTGTCACACCTTTAGCACCTGCGTGGTATGTATTGCATATACATGTAATTACTTATTGGAGTAATCAAGTGTAGATACGCGCTGCCAAAAACCTGAGTTAAAGACTTACTGCAATATTTTAACGACCAAATTTTATTCCTAAGCTTTTTGCTATATCTGTAGTTCGTGTCGTTATATATGAGGAGACACTATTTTTATTTTCGTGGTTGAAACTTTTTTTCGTCGGAGTTGCATTCATGAAGGTGCCCCTGAAACTACCAGA
Source organism: Lipothrix lubbocki (assembly GCA_034696945.1). NCBI lineage: Eukaryota > Metazoa > Arthropoda > Collembola > Symphypleona > Sminthuridae > Lipothrix > Lipothrix lubbocki. Next base: position 36,929 of record JAQGAK010000657.1, read on the forward strand.
ATACATAGCTGACAACTAACTTTTTATAAAGTAACGATTCTTTTTGGCATGTATGTAGTATTTTGCACAAATTGAGAAGCGAAAGTGAAGGAGGGATGAGAGGAAAAGAACTCATCGCCCTGTAAAATAGGCTGCTTCCTACCCTGGGGCATAATGCACACGAGCGAAGGAGATCTGCTTTAAAGTTTGTGGAGATGTATGCAGTTGGACTACATAGCTATCTATGCTGTTACAGCAAGCATGATAAAGATTCACAGAAATGCTCTACACAGTATCTAAACAGAATTTGCTAATACCCATGGACACTTTTTACTACAATTAGATTTTTTAAATTGTTACCAACCAGCAAATAATATGGTAGGATACAATTAGGTATACAAAATACTAATACAAATACTGATATTTATGTATACACCGGATATATTGGTGTCAGTAAAATAAAATCCTACAAATAGTCAACTCATATAGGTATGAATAGGCGTGAACCCAATGAGACAGGGCTAAAATGAAGTAAAAAATATTTACCTGCAAAGTCAATTCCGACCAAACAACCTTACTTCCTCCACAGACAGTACGAAACTGAGCTGAGGAGTTTTGAAGCTACAAGACATCATGCCTGTATGTATTACATACTTATTCGTGATGTTTGTAATGCAAAGCAGAAATTAAATAGATACATAGAACCGCTACCTTCCAATGCTTTCCCCCACTAAATGAAATTTAATTATAGTTATTATTAATGCTTGTTGCGGGGAGTGATGATCTATTTTTAAATGGATCCCATTCTTATTCTATACCTTTTAATTAAATTTTACTTTCGGGAAAACTCCAAAATTTTGACGTCGAAAAAGCAATTTTGGCGCTATTATATATACATCGAATTTTCGTATGTATACATCTGTGTCAACATATTAGACATTAAGCTTCAAAGGAATTGTTCTGGAATATCCGTCTCAGAATATTTCGCGTGCGGAAATTCACTGCTCGACTATTCATTACTACTTTTACGGCTAAATCAATATTGCTAACCCACTTGGGAAGCCCAAATTTCCAACGAGGGATATTGCCATATGGGTTTAGCTGCAAAATAAGCAGTAGTCAGGAAAACCACAAGGAGATTGATGGAATGATGGAGGACTTGCAAATGTCATTTATTGCTACTTAAAATCCTAAAGGCGACATAGAAATTTTTTTTTAGTATCACTGCATGTACAACCATGCTAGTAAATAGTCAGACAATCAATAAAGAAACGAGTGATATGTATTTACACCTTATGTATATTTACATTTTCTTTAATCTTGATTACTATTAAAACATTCGAGTAAAGTTGCATGAGAGACTGAAATAGTTTTGCAACATTTCATTTTATTTGTCTTGCTAAACTGCTACTGGTGATCTGATTAGATTTTCCGGGTACATTACTCCTCGTGTAAATAAAAAAGTATAAAAAACAATAGTGGTTAATATCCATACAGTAAACCCATAAACTTATGTGGAACGCCAAAGCAGTTCTCAGCTTCAGGCCCAGAAATTTCATTTGATAATACATACGACGAATTTTGATAATACAAAATACAAAAGTAAGTGGGAAATGCTCTTATTTTTATCCTTAAAACGGCAGTGAATCAGAGCAAAACAAAACACTTGATTTTATTGCACAAACCAGCAATACTATTTATGATAATAACGTTTTGAGACAATATTTATATTTACTTAAGAAGTTACGTAAATTTAATTTCATAGTATGATAATCTTTAGCATGCTTTATCTTTTCAATGTTATTTATTATGCTAAAGTTGATTAAGTTGACGTTGATACAGCTAAACAGCGATACAGTTGTGTATGTTTCGCGTGTATTCCTCTACTGATGCAATTTCTAATCAAATTAAACTGGAACACGCATAATTGGTAGACCAAAGTAATTTTAAATCCACTTAAGTAAATAATACATGAGTCAATTAAACCTTCCACTTTAATCGCTGACGTAGATGGACAAGCAAAAACAGACTCTTCTCTTAGTTTAAGAGGAGCGACAAAGCACTGCGATAGCATATTCAAGTATTTAATTACTCAATTTAATTATTCTACTTACAATTCATGCAACACAAAATCCGTTATGAAATTAATAATTTACTGATCGCACAGCTGATCACTCTTCTGGTTAGAAAGTGAAATACCTGGGTTAAAGTAAACAATAATAATTTCAATCCACATTTTTTAATCAACTCCATCCAAATAATACATAGCTGCTAAATTGCCACGTGTGTAAATTCTTCTGGTAGGCTAAAATTTAATTCGTAGGTATCGCTCCTCTTTTTTTAGTGAAAATGGGAATCGATTGTTACTACAATCCAACTAGCGCTCCTAGTCGTGCGGTCCTTCTCACAGCCAAATATTTGGGGTTGCCCATGAATTTAAAACTTGTGAACCTAATGACAGGAGAACATATGAAACCGGAGTTTTTGCGGGTAATTTTATTGATTTATACTTTCCGATGTACTTTTTCATTAGATTCATCTTTCTAGCAGTAATAATGTTTTATAGCCCCAATCTCAAAATGACGTTCATTAACAAAAATAAATCAATTGTAATAAAATGCAGATCTAAATAAAAGTGCTTAATTCAATAAAATTAAGATTAGTGTATCTTAGTTATTAAAATTAAAAAGAAGTATTTAGTTTTGGGATAATAATAACTAATTTAATTGTGAAAAATTATTACAGATGAACCCTCTGCACCAAATACCTACACTAGACGACAATGGATTTTACTTGTACCAAAGTAGAGCCATTATGCAATACTTGGTGAATGAGTATGGGAAAGACGATGATGAACTCTACCCGAGAAATCCCAAAGCCCGCTATATGGTCGACCAGAGGCTGATGTTTGATCAAGGGGATTTGTATCAATCTTTCGCAAGTGCCTATGTAAGCTGTGCATACTTAATTTCCAATTTATTCCACGAATTGAAAAATCCCCAGAAAAACATATACAGATAAGTACAAAAGTATCACAAATTATGCGAAGGTATTTAAAAAAAATTCTTTACATATTTTTTCAGTACGGAAAAGTATTTCTAGGCAAGAAGGTCGATTCCGACAATGTAGCAAGACTGAATAAAGTTTTAAGTGTCGTCAACACATATTTAATGGAAAATACCTACATAGCCGGAAATCATCTAACGATTGCTGATTTCGCAGTTATTGCTTCTCTGAGTACCATCGATGCTTGTGGACACGATGTGACGACCAACTTCCCCGCCATCAAACGCTACATGGAGAAACTACAGACGGAGATCGTGGGATACAAAGAACTGAATCAACAAGGTGCGGACATGTTTGGCAAATTTGTTATTGGTGCTCTGAAGAAACCTTAATTAGTCAATTAGTATGTAATTAGTAATTAATAAACTTAAAATTGTCTTGGGATATAAAATATTATATTAATTTATGTTATTTCTATACATAAGAGTATTGATGGGATGCTATGTCAATTTTGAATGCGCTTTGACATTTCAATAAAATGGATATTCTACCCGAAAAAACGTTGGGGACAAGGCTTACGTAGTATAAAACCACGCATGCATCCCATTTAATGCATTACCACGGAACACTTTTGGCACAACTTTGTTTTTATATTTTGAGTCGATGAACAGTTTTTTGACCTAGTTTCATGACATAATCGTTTTAAATGAAAAAATTTCCCCCGACACTTTTAACGGATAAGTTGCAATTCACACGAAATTATTAACCCAGCTGTACTTGCATGCGATAAAATCCTTTCATTCAGGTTTAGGCAGGCTAGGCAAGCATACACGTAAAATATCTGTAGTTAGTTTTAGTATAGAGCAGGATATTTGTATATTTTAAATGTGCACTTAATTATAGATATATACTATATGTATATACTTATAAGTGTATGCGATAGCATTGAGAAAAATTTTGGTCGTCCTTAATAACTTTAGAGTTTACTTTGTTTGACCTTAATTGCATACTGAAATATTTAAGTCTACAAAATGAATGTTATTATACTGTTGTAACAAGGTATCGCTGCACGTTTATAAAAAATAACTAGTTAGTTTAGTCTGAAAATCTAGAAGATATTGATAATGACCAGCTGGAGGAAAGTTTGTCGTTGTTTCGGCAAATCTAAAAAATCAGCTTCTTCAACAAATTACCATAAACTAAATGCGGATGGATTCATCTCACGTTACATAGATTCCAAAATTTTTATGCCAGCCGCGACAAACCTTGCAAAGAATATTATACTTACACCAGCATGCTTCGGCCTTCCTCATGAAATTGTCGTCATCGAGACAAAGGATGGAGTCCATCTAATGGCTTTCTTAATCTTACAAGTCGACCATGGTTATTCTTCGCTATCGACAATGATTATGTATCATGGAAATGGTGGCAATATTGGAGATTGGTACGATTCTATTTTTCAAATTTAAGCCGATAGTTCATTGTAATTAAACTTAGTTTTTGTAATTTGTGCAACGTGGACCAATAATTTTTAATCGTAGTATTTTTGTTATTTTATCTGTTGTTTATAAATACGTAATTTTTGTTTTGATGTAATTTAATCCACACACACAGTGTGAGAATATATTGGACTTACTATTTGAAATGCTAAATTATTGTGTTTGCCTTTTTAAGAACATTGTGGTTTGTTTAACAGTTTGCCAATCGCCGATAAATTTTATCGAGGATGTGATTGCAATATCTTAATGGTGGAGTACCGCGGATTTGGCCTATCTGAAGTATTTTACATATTAATTTGTTGTTGTATGTACATTGTTACTTTTTCAATAGAGATATTCAAATATTTACATGAAATAACCTTTAATTAGTCCCATAATTTTTTATCTTACAGGGGTTTCCTTCCGAACAAGGCTTGTACCTTGACGCGCAAGCATCTGTGGATTATGTTCTTAGTCGTCCTGATCTGGATTCGGATAAGATCATTCTTTACGGATTATCCATAGGTAATTCTATACTAAGTACATGCATTAAAATTAAATTATCCCGTTCAAATTCAAGATCTTGTTTTTGCAAATTGGAGAATTTATGATCTACTTGAGTTGAGATTTCAAATCTATACTTAAATTGTTATTTGAAGGTGGAGCCATCGCCATTGATTTAGCTTCAAGAGAAGGTTATAGAGATCAAATAGCTGGTGTTGTCGTGGAAAATACGTTCTGTTCCCTGGATGACCTGGCGCGTCATTTAACGCCAGGCTTTTGTAAACCTTTAATAAAGGTTTTGGAGCTGAATCGTAAAGTATGACAGTAAGAAAGGTTTAAATCTGTTTATTTATCACCTGCTTGACAGTATTACTTATATTACGCTAAAAATATGTTTAATCCAAAGTTTTTTTGGCTGATGTGTAATATAAATAATATTCGCATTTAACTCAATGTGCTACATCTTGCAGTTCCAAAACGACAAAAAGGTATCTCAAATCCATAAACCAATTCTTTTTATATCTGGATTAAAAGACCACTTCATTCCTCCTGGACACTCCGTGAAGCTTTATCAGGATTGTGGCGCTACTCACAAGAAGATACTGCGAATTCCTGAGGGAGGACATTTGAATACCTGGAATCTTGGGAATCACACCGAGGGGGTACGCAAATTCATTTGTCATGCGACTGGTGAAGAGCCGCAGACTTATGTCGACTTTCTTAAAGATCTTCAGAGAGAACGAGAGTTACGAGAAAGCTTGAAGCTACCAGTATTGAAGACTTCGAAAATATTCAGACAATAACTTGTATCGCCAATATTATATTTACCTTCGAGGGCTAATCCAAACGCAAGAGTTAAAATCCTTATGGTTATTTTTAATGAACTACTAGCTTACACTACTCCTATGCTGGATCATGTACTCACGGAATGCTCAAATTGAAAGTATTTTTCATATTTCTGGAACTCAATCCAATTTTTTGGTTGTAATATTAATAGCAAATGGTAAAAAAAAATAAAAGCTACGTAGAAATAGCTTAGAACTTACTTTTCTCCAATTTAATGTAAAAGAAGTGCAGCTAAAGACAATATCAGAATTTGCAGCCCAAGAACAATTATTGATTGTCTCCAGCTGAATCTTCAGGTGATATTTACAATTGCAATTGCAACGTTAGATTCCGCACTACACCTGACACTAACTGTGAGGATAATTATGCATTAAATATAATTATTTGAAGATTTAATATAAGTTGTAGTGTGAATAAGTGCTTGCGAACGAGGCGTAAGATGGGAACAGAACAATGTTTAATTGTTCGTGGTTGAGTAAACAAGCCAGGTTTACATGTGTGTACGGAAACGTGGCTTTTCCATGTCACCAGACGACAAACTAAGCCCTCGGACGCCTACAAGGCGAGATAAATGGGGAACTTGGGGTTCCATACACTACTACTACAATTGCTGAATAAAGTGGAAAACACCTAAAAACTGTGCATACATCAATTAAGAGTATATTTCGGTGCTCAGTTCAACCGCGGGTCTATTGCTCATGCAACCAATTTAGGAGTCTGTGAGCGGTGAGAAAAATGGAGCAAAATGTAAAAGTCCAAGGTCCTCATCAATTATCAAGGTTGAGTATCGCAATTAAGTAAAGAGCTCAAGCGTAAATACGGTACAGAAAAGGGGGCCAGATTTTCGGTGGTAGACGTATGTGATTATTTACAATCTTGCACTGCAAGTTGTAATATTGTAACCTTTGGGTGTAAGACATTATTATTGCGAGAGCCTTTGCTCAACTAAAACCAAAATTTATGCCCAGCCATATGCCTCAGGACAGGATTTTTACTCATGATTGACGAAGCAATGATTATATTTCGTGTCTTGTGTCAAGCTTACTCTTAATTTCCCACAAAGCCCTATATCGATTGCACACGAATTACGTAACACACGACACAACCTACCCTTGCTGCTTTAATTTTACCCCTAAATCAGAGCTTGGGAATGAATGCATGGCAAATAATAGTAGTGTACCTCGTATGTCGTCTACTGACATTTAGTGCTGTTGTTTAGCATTTAGTGCATTCAGGTTATTTCATCTTGTTGAAAATTTCCACGCAACCCAGCATTATTGATACGGATCATGAAAATGACCGGAAAGCAGTCCTGCGTACAGGTGTTGTAACTGTGCTGTCGGACTTTGTTTTTTGGGAAATGTTATAAACTTTGAGGCAATACAAAACCACATTGAAATTGTATTATTATTGTACTACTAGTTTATGACTAGTATAAAGTATACAGACCATATAGGTGTAATATAAATACATAGAGCTGAATAGCTGGGCGGCTACCTCCCGAATTGGCAAAATTCTTGTAGACTGAACAATAATGATAAATTCGCCAAGGACCATTCCAAAATAGATTGCAAGAGAGCATTTCCATCTACTATGTACCAGTTTCTATAAGTTAGCGTATACTTACCCATTGATGTACATACCTAGTAAGGGGTTCCATTTCATTCCCATGAACATGCAGGCAAACATATTTCTCACATGAGAGCAATATCCATCCCTATTCAAGTTTAATTTCCGGTACCAATTGGTTTTCCGGATTCAGCTTGTAAAGAATCGACGAATCGGGTACAAGTTGTGTAAAAGATTTGGGGGCTCGATGCCAATGCCGAGGTCATGGATATTTGCCATTTTCAGGCAAACGTCCATAATGCAGAAATAATAGGGAATAAGAAACTCAGAATTGAAATGGGAGACGCCACAAGTTTGTCATTCTTATTGTTAGTATTTAGTTTTGCACGTATTCTTTATTTAGGTATGTACATGTGTACAATATGTACACTCTGATTTTGTATGTACATATTCCTTATATAATAATGAAATGTAGTAATTGTGGTAATATTAATTTACTATGTACACTATTTATATACTAATTGTAAGGTTTATATTCTGATGCATACATACAATTAGCTATACATTATGCATGTATCCCAACGCATGTGCACCCATCAGGTCAATGAAAGATCATTTAAATGTTAATGGGATCAATTCCATGTGAATCAAGTACATTATGACAAGTTTGAACCACTTAATATCACAATTTGTTAGATACTATGGAATAGAACAATTTTGTTTGTCTCCCTTCCAGAAGGATCTCCGTATGGCATGAAAGCATATTCGAATTCGATTACCACTTGTGCTCGAGTTAGTGCATTTATCAATTGGATCTGCGTACATATTTCCTTATTTTATACCAAACCAACTACCTTGACAAGTATATTCAAAAAGAGGGACCCAATAAATATTTATTATATTATGATCTATTCTCACAATGATAACACTAAATTCATAGATTGTAATGCATATAGAATGACAATTCATACTATAGAGTAAACTAACTCACCGACTTACCATATTACACGATCGCACATTTGTAATATTAATGAGTTTCAAGTTGATCGAATGATATCAATTGATAATATGAGTGCGGTAATCAGCTCCATGAAGTATATTATACTTGGAATAGGATCTTTGTCACATATTTTTAAATATTTATAACAACTTGACATACATCCTCTCGATTTGGAGGGTCGCCGAAAACCCCCAGGAGCTCTGTATTTTATCTCTCTATAAAATAAATTTGCGCTGTCAACGAAAAGATTATTGATGCATGTGCTTGAAAGCTCTATATATAAAGATTGATTCCGAATTTGCAAGTACTCGTTTCCCAATCTAGCTTCTGTTCGGTGCTTAAAGTAAAAATAGAAAAAAAATGAAACTCTTATTGCTTGCTTTGGGGCTCTTCGCAGCTGCCTCTGCTGCTGGTAAGATAATTGGAAATAACAATATTACATTATTTTCTTAAACTTAATTAAATTATAAATACTCTGCGACTGAAAAAAAACTTGTATTTTTCTATATTCAGGACCCAAATTTGCCCCTTATTTTGACGTGACATTGGAAAATGGACCAAAATTGCATGACATCGCAGAAAGATCCAATCACAGATCATTCACGTTAGCTTTCGCCCTTGGCTCTCATGCCGGATGTGTGCCCATGTGGGGTGCCATGATTCCAATTGACGATCCTACCATCATTGCTGGCATCCGCGAACAGCAAGCATTTGGTGGTGAATTCATCGTTGCTACAGGAGGAGCCCTGGGACCGTACATTGAGCACTTGTGCACAAATGTGGACGACCTTTACAATGCATACAAAAAGATTCTGGACGCTGTCGGCACCAACCACTTGGACATTGACGTCGAGGCTCCCATCAACAATGATGTAGTCAACCAAGCCTTAGCGAAGCTCCAAAGAGAAAGACCCCAAGTCACAGTCAGCTACACCCTTATGGTCCAAGGTGAGGATTACGGCCTTACCCCACAATTGGGTGTGGATGTCCTGAAGAGTGCCAAGGCAAACGGTGTCCGAGTGGATGTTGTTAATGCTATGACGATGGAATTCGGCGGTACCAGTCCAACCTGGGGAGAAGTTTGCGTTGGAGCTGCCAAGTCTGTTCTTCGCCAAATGGCAGAGATCTGGCCCGAGAAATCCGAGACGGAGCTTAAGAAAATGTTGGGCATTACCCCCATGATTGGAAGAAACTTCAATGGGCGTGTTTTGGAAACTTCTGATGCTCGTACCGTTGTTAACTGGGCCAACGAGAATCAAATCGGTTACCTAGGCTTCTGGTCTTCAGCCAGAGATAACGGTGGCTGTCCTGGTCAAGTCTCACCTCACTGCAGTGGTGCATCTTCCCAAGCCGAATTCGAATTCACTCAAATCTTCCAAGGATTCCGTTAAGGATTAATCTTCCAAGGACACGTCATAAGCCTTTGAATTTCTGCTAAAACATGACTCAGATTTAAAATTAATTTGTCATCCACAATTGTGATACGTGATGGCTACGAAGTGGCCTCTTATTATTGAAATTATTGTTTTGATAAAAAAGTCAATAAATTATGTTTTAATACTGACTACTGCCTTAATGAGCTGATTAATTGATTGACAATTACACGCACTTGGGAGATAATGTCATTATTGAATGCTAATCATGTTCATGAAGTGTGAAGAGAGATCATATAAAATGTATTGCAACATAATACCATTCATCCTTATGACAATCCATACCCTTTTCTACAAAATAATGCTATAATGAAGTTATATCAACTTGGTTTGAAAGACAACATTGCTATGATAAATCATGAGCTGAAGAGAATATATATAGAATGTATATTTACAAACCAATTAATTATGCATCTTTGATACACTTGACTTTTTGACTTTGACTGTATGAAGGATCGCTTCACCACAGTTGACAGAAAGGCTAAAGGCAATACGACACAAATATTAAATTACTACAATTTACAATGCATTATTGTTGGATAGAACGGAGTAGCAATAGAACTATTTTATTATACAAGAAATTATTTTTATATGTATAATCTTTGGACATTGAATGTTTACATTGTGAAAATAATTTTAAAACTAAGCTTCCAATCAATACAAAAACAATTAGTTGAGCTAAGTAATATAAATATAATTATAAGCAATCTGTATTCAATTTAAATGAAAGGGGATTGCGAATTAAAACAGATTTCATTTAAAACGGGGCGAATACAAGAATATAATAGTTCTATTTCTAATTATTATTTATGTGCGACACTATTATATTTACGAAAAATACTTTGTACGAGTGCAACGGCACTACGCTCAATACGACAATTAAATAAAGAACTGGTATATTATTTATAAATTAGATTACACTTAAGGAACATTAAGGAACATAAGCTCGCATGGTTCGCCTTCAAAATACCTTACACACTATTGATTCAAAGGACACTCATCAGTCCAGTGCAGACCGATTTCTAGACAACGAAGGCATCTGGCTTCTTTAACATCATGAGCAAATGGACAGAGATACGGCCTATCTCTGTACTCGCAGTATGCAAGGGTGCAATATCTTGATTTATATCTGTACCGCTGCATAGGCATAATTTGTGGATTTTTCTTGAAATACTCTTTTTCTTCTGGACTATGAGTGTACCTACATTGGATTCCATTTTTACACCAGAATCTGTACATACAATGTTCGGAATAGCGGGTATGATTTTTCTTTGTTTTTTGCTTCACCGGCTGGAAATTTATATCGAAATAATCTTCAGGGTTCAAACTTACACAATCTTCTAACTCATTCTCGTCGGGCAGGTGCTCATCATCAAGGTCATTCAAATTGGGATCACGATTTTGAAGGAAATTAATATACGTTTGAAATTCCACACAGTTTTCTAAGATATTCTTGAGGAACTTGGCCTTGGACCAGACGTGATCAGTGAAATCATAAGTACTTCTCTTGTCTCCAGACTTGGTGTATTTTTCTTCCAGACACACCACAACAGCAAAATGTTTGTCGGTAAGGAACAGTCCTCGAGTGGGCAGAGCAAATAACCTTGACGAAGTGTCAATTACTTTACGGATGAATGCATCTTTGGCTGTCTTTTTCCACGCTCCAGGGGAGTCCGAAAATCTGAAATTACAGTCAAATTATTATAAGAATTCACTACAATACCGTTATAAATTAACTTAACATTCTGTTATATCTTTATAATAATATAATATGTAAATAATGAAAGCGACCAATGAAGTCAGTTTGTCAAAATTTCTTAAAAATTAATTGCAAAATATTTAAATGTGTTAAACAACAAAATGTGAATAGTTTGAGTAATTCAACTATAATAGTTACGTAGTAAATATTATAAACACATCAACATGCACGTAAACTACAAAAATGTAATCGAGACTTACATAAGTACTAGACTCCTCTCCCTTGGAACTCTCAGACTCCATTCCGTCTCGCAGAAAGTAATTTCATGGAAAACTGTATCGATGAAGAAAATCTGAACGCATTTATTCTGCCGGCATTCCCGAGCGATACCATCGGACAAGGAATTTTTAAACGCCCACACATGCACGTTCCATCCATATTTCTCAGCCTTCTGGACGACGGGAAGCATGTCTCTGTCGCCGCTGAACAGGATGAATGTTCTCAAAGTACCCACTTTATCGGCAGAATACTGCACGCAATCTTCCACCGCATCAGCCGTCAAAGACGTATCCGTTTCTTTCTCCTTGGAAGCAAAGCTCTTTTTGCATGTGTGTACCTCAATCTCTTTCCTGCGAATGGCCTTCCACACCGTGTCCAGAGCTGGGGGTTCCGAGCCGTACAGCTTTCCACACAAGACTTGTTTCCCTTCGCATGCCAAATCCACTAATTTCCCAATATCAATCCGGCAACAAACATCTTGGATTTTGGGTAAGTAGCCCTTGAGTCTGGCCGAGTGCTTTTGGGTATTAATGAATATGTTTGAATTGTCAATGTAGACAATGGCAACTCCCTGAGGAAATAATTCCATTTTGTATTTACTAAGTTTGAAAGATATTACCAATATTCTACTGAGACAGAGCGAAAGCGATGACTTTTTTTTGAAACTCAAAGGGCTCTTGAAATTTAAATAAAATTGAAATTTTAATTCAAGGAACAGTTACATTTTTGCTTGGGTGTCACTTGTCTAGGATTAACTGTAACACTAAAATGTCCTCAAGAGTTTGTCAAGAAGGGCCGGGAGACTGCCCAGCAACGTCATTTCTAATAATCATGCGTATACTAACATCTGTATTGAAAGTTGATTGTAAGGAAATTTCAATAACAGTCGCCCATTCCACTGTATTTATTTCTTTAGTCTCAAGTAAATTACAGATAATCTATACTTATAGCAGAGGATCCTGCACATGTTAAAGTGATGCCCGTGCAAACGTTTGCAGGCTTTTATCAGTTGACGACCAGTCATATAAATGCAGCATAGCAAACCTATAGGAGACTTTCAAGGTTTCATTTGTCCATTCGTATATAGTTCCTATGGATCTAGTGAGTAAATTATTTCTTTTGCAACGTTAAGTGCAGAGTGGATCTAATCCATAGTTAAACTTTCTTGTAAAAAAGGAATATTTTCGATGCATTCGTGCTCATGCTATGGATGTAGTTGCTGTATAGTACGAAACGTGTAATTCTTATGTGCAGACATGACTGTGGACATGAACACTTTTCAACTTTACCTACCCTGTAATCTTATGCAACAGATTAGGAATACTCGTGTACCTAACTTGTAAATACTTACATTACATATGCACATATTCTTTGTAGCATTTTTATCAAAGCAATAACTCGATTCTGTTTATATGTAAATATAATATATGGATTGATTGTATTACAGTACAATGTGTTATGTAGGTGGATGGGATAACTATACTTTAAACATATACATACAAACATATATATATGTTTGTGTATGGTGTACATATATGTATACCATACCTGAATAATTGCCCAGAGTTCGTTTGTCAGAAGCAGTAGACTTCAGAATATGCATAAAAACTTGAAAAGGAGCTGTTGTTGAATTTCATTCTCTGTGATTTTACACAGATAAAAGGATAAGTGCATACTTATATCCATGAAATACATATAGTAATTTATAGTAATAAACACTTACACCGCTTCACATACAACTTACAAAAGATAATGGCATTTATTTCCTGCTTTCTATATACTTCATGCAGTCATGTATTTATCTAATTTTAGCTAATTCTCACACCCATTCAACTATACACGGCTGCCTGCAACTTTAGTTTAGCCTCAACAAATGATTCTAAACGAGTGGCTGATAAATGTGGCCAAAATGTGGAATTTCCGGATACCGAATTCCAAATGATATATTATTATCAACTATCTAAACATGAACATCACGAACTGGAGAAAATTAAAATACCTGTTGCGTGGTGTTATGTGCAAAGTAATATAGAAGTATACAAATGTATATCTGTAATTGTCTGGGCTATTGGAGTGTAAAACAAAATATGATTAAAATATCAAATAATTTTTACATGTCAAGCCTTATTATGGGTGACAACCGTAGAACCAATGCGTCTCATAATCCTAGAGTACAAAAAATAATCATAAATTATAAAAATTAATACCGTAAACTTTATTATTACCATTTTTAATGCTCATTTAAAGTTAGTTGACTATTGCAATGTCACGATGACTAAACTGACAGGTAGATGGTTCTAGAATATCCATTAGCTGAATATTCTAGAACCATCTCTGATGGAATCTTGCAACGAGTGCTCGTGACATATATAGAGAAGTGATTTAGAATGCATATTTTCATGGAAAAAAATACAGTCAGGCAGTCTGTACACAGATAAGACCAAGAATATCTTCATGTTCAAGGTTGTATTTGTTTGCATTTATATCATCCTGGTTTATGTTTACGCGATGATGTTTCCCGTGGGTTGCATAGGAGCAACTATAAGCACACGTGTGTCTTTAGGTGGGTATTGCCATGATGTCATGATGCGTTTCTGAGTAATTAGTACATGCTAAAATATTCTCGATATAGGTAAACCAAATTTTTAGTATTCAGTAGTCAAATGGAATTTCCGAGTTAGTGGTCAGTCTTTTGTCTTATGTCGTCAAAGTATTTATTCATCGCTGACAGCATCATTTTTAGCTTTATATGGCATTTTCAGCTTCTTGTGGTAGTGGTAAACCTGAGACGAATGGAAATGCAGAGACGGAAAGGAAGGAAATTAATGTGTAGGAAAACAACACCAGGAAAAGGACTCCTTAGCTCATCGTCGTATACTTTTCATTTGCATCAGTCGTTGACAGTATAGTAGTATGTTATTTAGAGGAAGCCAAACAGTGTCAATGTAGAACGACATGAAGAATCAGAAACATTGACAGCACAATGTAGCATTTATCTACTATTTGGCAGCAACAAACACTATAATACTTGGATTCATTACAGTGATGAATGTGACTGAACACGCTATGTAATTATATGTACAATGTATGTTATGTATATACATCACGTTCCTATTCCAAGTACTATTATGATGAACTAATCAAGGAAAGAAAATAATAACATGTTTCTACGTTAATAGAACCTTTGGATAAAGTACAAATCATTTTCCATAAGTTTCAACTAAAAATGCAAGGTATACAGGGTTAATGATAACCGCATTTCAATGTCCGCCTGCTCATTCATAGAAGTTAGTAGAAGGTCTTTTTTGGGTTTTCTCCTACTATGAATTTTCTTTTACAGAAACAAATTGTGACGTTAATTAAATTACTTTTATTCGAGTTTGTCATCATATGCTCTCATTATTATTGAACTATATATTGTATTCTTATATGGTAATGGTAACGCATTGAAGTCTTCCTACGTAGCTCAGGATTTTCCCCGGAAACTGGACAACCTGAATTTTATACTGAAGTCAATTTACGGAAATATTTGTAGGTTAGTAATAGTAATTTTGCCTACGTGAATATGGCTTTTCGTAGAAAAATGCATGTGGAATCAATACGGGAAAAACAACCTGTGGGCAGGTTATTCAGAACCCTGTAAGATTCTGTATCATCGTTTGATGATAGGAGCATCAACTGAAGTCAAGGTGGGAGAACTGTTGCGGTAACAGCAAGAGTATATGTTAGGAACTTGCAATGCTGTATGTATGTAATGATCATGATTACCAGTGGTACCCACTGTGACGGCAGCATCTCCAGCAGTATCTTTTTCAGTATGCATACTGTACATATACTATACTATACAATGTTGAGTCATTGTTTTAACAAATCCATTGTGACCTTCAATTCAGTATTATTCAGACGATTAGATCCAGGCAGAACTGGCCAGTATCGCGGGTCTACGTACTTTGACTATATATCCTTCATACTATACTCCATTTATGCATTAAATATGATATACACATGTATTATTATGCATCCACTATATGTATTCACGACGCTTTCCGTGTGCTTGTAAATGAATAATGTATAATTCTAACGTGCTTTAACTTACAGCCTCCAGCGATCGCACAAAATCATTTCAATGTCGAGCTGCATATATATTCTGACTTCTTACCGGCGTCCAGCAGTATTAATTTCACTTTCGTTCCGGCAAGAGCGCGTTCGAGACTGTGATCATTGCAAAAGCAAGGCTTCTGAGACTATCTAAATCCTATTACAAGTAAGTTAACTTTTCACACTAAAAATAAAGTTCGTATTTTACATTGCAACAATAGTCGGATATAGAAATTATAAGTTATTGACGTTTAGCTACAATAATATACTACATCGCGGAGTTGGTTTATTACATTTAACAATAAATATAGACACTAACTATTCGAAGCAAAAGTGAGGAGTAAAATTATATTACATATTGCTGTCAAACGTGTTTCCATGTGAATCTCATTTTTATGATTTCGTTTTTCACTTGTATAAGTTGGTGGATGTGAAGAACAATGCATATGTACAGTATTAGAATCAGGCTTCAGTCAGGTTTTAAACGTACATATAGTCTAGTCCCTTGGGGTAACATCATAATTCTCACGTTGATATTATCACATAATATTGTATTTCTTTTATTTCACTATTATTTAAAATTTTCAGACACGATTTTTAATATATTATAAACTTCAGTATCTTCTACTAATCTTCTACCATTCAATAATAGCTTAAACGGAACTAAAAATAAACACAGCTAAAGGTTACATGAAGTATTAAAGTTAACCGGTTGTTTTATCCCGAGGTATTGTATATTATCATTGAATAATGCAGAGATATGTATATAGTGGGGATTTATTCGTCAGTAAATACCAGAGATAATTTAATTATCAATACTCAAATAATATTAGCCTAAATTAGCATAGTGCATGCTCAGCAAAATGAACAATAAGTATGTGTAGCTGCTGCACAAATATGAAGTGTAAATTTAAATAAATTTAATTGCCAATCCGTCACACATTTAAGTCAACTATGTTTTGTAGGATACATGGCTCTTAAGTCCGCTATTTTAAATTTTTAAGTATCGAATTCCTTATAAGGTTTAAAACTATAGAATACATAGATACAAATACAAAATTTATTTTTATTTTTCAGAATCCGCTGTACTTTTCAACAAACATGGGCATCGACTGCTATTACATGCCAGGGAGCTCTCCCTGCCGGGCTGTATTGCTCGCCGCCAAGAGTCTCGGAATTGAGCTCAACCTCAAGCTGACCAACTTGATGGCTGGAGAGCACATGAAGCCAGAATTTCTGGCAGTAAGTGTTTTTTTAACTTTATATTATAGTATTAAGTAAGTATGTATATCTTACAAGATGAAATTTTTAGGATACTTTTAAAACGAGAGAATTCCGTTATCTTATCATTGTGTTGACATTTTGAGTTTATGTGGTATGTACAAACAAGTTTCTTAATGTGATATTTATTTTATGTAGATGAACCCTCAACATACTCTTCCAACCCTGGATGACGATGGGTTCCACTTGAGCGAAAGCAGACCAATCATTCAGTACCTGGCTAATGCTTATGGCAAGAACGAGTCTGTGTACCCAAAGGACGCAAAGAAGAGGTTCTTGGTTGACCATCGCATGGCTTTTGACATGGGAACCTTGTACCATCGCTTCGGGGACTTGTACTACCCAATCATTTTTGGAGGCGCTAAAATCGACGCCGAAAAGGTGAAGAAATTGAACGAGGCATTGCAATGGACTGAAGATTTCCTCAACAAAACCACATATATTGCTGGAAACAACCTGACCATCGCTGACTTTTCCTTCATCGCTACCCTGTCATCCGTCCAGTCGGTCGGCCATGATTTGACTGCCTACCCAAGCATCAACAAGTACATCGCCAAGTTGAAGGAAGAACTTCCAGGTTACACTGAGTTGAACCAACAAGGCGTTGACCAGTTCGGTGAATGGGCCAAGACCGCTATTGAGAAAGCCGCCTCTGCTTAATTTAAGCTGCGTCTCTCACCGCAAGACTTTTTCTATATCCAGCCTCGTCGATTCCCATAAAAGTAAAAAAAAATCGCTATTTATATGATTCTTCATGTGTCTTTCACTGTTCACTATAAACCTCTAATGAATCAGAAGCACACGTTGGCACTGCTTACAACTGTTATCAAGAATAAATTATTAACGCTTGAATGTAAAATGTAATGCACCCCATGTATTGAAAATACACTCAAGTTCCAGGGTTATTGGTTTTTGCAAGTCAGCTTTATCCTATAATAAAGATGTTAATTACTTTAAAAAAGATTTTTCGGAAATTAATTTCATTATTTTCATTTTGTATGGTAATTTAATTTCAAGCTCATAGTTAACAAAGGATGTATTTAAGATAAACTTAAATTTGGTAGTCGTGATTCTATGTTGTTTACTCCATCGGTTATGCATCAGAGATTGAGCTTCTAAGCTTCGGCACCGTTAATGTCATTGTCACCTCGTAGAAATATAATGCACTCGTCGGAATACACTTGAAGGTGCATATACAAAGGCTAATTGTCTGATGGAATCAATAGGGAATGATTCAATATGAAGATACAAACTTCAATTTAAAAACAAGATAGAATGCCTCACACAAGAAATATTTGTAGAGCATCAAGTATACAAACATGGCTCATTCAAATAAACATCTGTACATATATCTATTCATACTTGTTCGATCTTGTTTGACATAAAATATCAACATCGTGAACATTACTAAGAATGGATCAGCATACTTCCTACCTGTTGTTCTCAGCACAAAGCTTCGTAATTAATACAAATATTGAAGCGTGGCATCTAAATTCTTATGATCGCTATTCTAGTTTAATCTTTTGGTCTCGCAACTTAAGTAGACATGGCTCGTATTAAAGCTGCCGGGCTGATTTTTTTGCTGTACGTGTCATCTTGTGTATCCGATCATGAACCGGGTCATGTAGAAGCAGGGCCAGAAAATGCTGAAAGCTATCCAGCTCCAATCCCGCCCAAAACTCCTGCAAAAGGACACAATGAAGAAGACCCGGACATAAAATTCATCAAAGTTGCTATCGCTCGCTCTCCCATCACTAGTTTTACAGCTTATCCAGCCTTGGGACAGTTGGTGGAAGCAGATGAAACTATTTACAAGCTTTTAATAGGAGAGAAAAAACTTGGCCGCGTGATTTTCCGCAAAAAAGGTAACGATCTTCACAGTAGTACGGTAATCCTCTCAGAAAAGGAAGACGGACTGGACTATACTAATGAGGATGAAGATAACCGGATCTATGTGGTCCTAATTCAGAATCCTGTCGAGGGAAATATCTACCACGCTGTTTATGCTTATGCCAGGTATAAAAATTACTGCTTAAAAAATTTAGTATTAAAATTATTATATAAAATGTTACTAATTAAATTTGTTATATTGAAAATATTACCAGTTTTAAAATTACATTAAAAACATATTGGTATTAAAATTTACAATTTATTTTGTAATAAGAAGTAAATAAAGTCAATACATATGTTAAATGTTTTGTATAACGTTGTAGAAACGTACCACCAGGTGAGGCCAACGACGACTCCGTCATTAATATAAATCGGGAAAAAAGACGAATTGAATGGGATGTATGGGATGAGAGAGGTAGCAGGAGGAACAAAGCCTCAGCTTTCGGATGGACATCTTGCACGGAGAGTTTCTTCGTTCCTTGTAAAAAAAATTTCCGACATCACGATGATGAGAGTCCCTTAGAAAATTATCACCGACTTCCATCGAAGAACTCTGAGCGAATTGAGTTCAAAACTGAATCTGGACTTGATGCTGGGGAAAATTTTGACTTTTTCGGCGATCTTGACGACGACGATCACCAGGCAGCGTTCGTTGGTGCCGTAACAGATACAATTACAGATACTGTTCAGTTTTTTGCTGACGCCATCTATGATAACAAAAGGGGGAATTTTAGTGATGTTGACGGTGCCACAGCACGTAAGTTGTATAATTCTTTTTGCTTTCGTTTCTAATAATTCCAAATGGGAAGAAGAGTAATTAATGAATTTTTTCAATCACCAAACAAGTATAATAGTTATGAAACTGATTCTTTGCAGTCGCTGACAGCGCAAATAAAAACTTCGTGAACGCTGTCCAGACGGATCTAAAGACTATTGGATTTTATTCCTTCCCAAGTGATGGTAAAATTCGTTCCCCTGAATCTCATTTAGCTGAAGGATACAGAGTTCTGGCTGGAATTCTGAATAACTCCGAATCAGACCGAATTCCTGAAAGATTAACTATTCACGTGTTTGCTGGTAAGACTTACTTGTATACAAAATCATTCCACATGCACCTAATTTATTACTGCTTAACATATTATTTCTACCTTCTCCTATAAAAAACACCGAATTTTTTCATAGCTGATAAAAAGAACCAGTCAGAGAGTCAATCGTCAGACCCATCTGGCAGGGGAGTAATAGTAATCACTTCAAGTAATGCATCCAGCGCTGCTTCTTCAAGCTCCAGCAGTAGTACTTCTTCAAGCAAAAAGATTACCGTCACTAAGTCAGTGGGAAAGCGGGAAATCAGGGAAAAGCGTCAAGGTCTTGGAGGTTTGTTTAAAGGTATCTTTGGGGGTAAAGGTGGAGGACAGTCATCCCAAAAAGTAGTTGGTGGGGAGCACTTCCAGGGACTGATTCCAGGGAAAGTTGGAGGCACAATCAATGGCGAAGACTGGAGAACTTTCTGTGCTAGACCTGGATTGTCCCAAGGCGACCAGACCTGGTGTGGTTGTCACAAAGGGAAAGACGCTTCGTTTGGTCTCTCCGAAGATGTTGGAGACAGTCTTAGTATGAATTTAATGCTTAAAAAATTTCCATAAAACCTGAAACTTAGATATTTGTAAGGATTTAAACGTAGATAATTAAAGCTAACATGATATTATGTATTGTTCTCCTGTGCAGGTAAACTTTTGAACGGCAACACAATTAATGACAATCCCAGTGCATTGGAAGACGTATTCAATTCATTAGCTCCTGCCGTATTCTGCGGAACCACTGGCAAAGCCATTGACTTGTTTAACAGCGTTATTGGGAAAACATTGGGAATTGACAAATTAGTTGGGACGATAGGCAAAGGTGCTGCTGCGATTGCAAGTATTCCTGGAGGATACCCAATTTGGCTTGCTCATGTAAGTTGAATTTATAATATTGTATATTATTGTATTTATAATAAATACATAATATTTTATATACCTTCATGAATGATCTCTCTTTGTCTATTTCATCTTTTATATCCAATCTTTCTCGTTTATACTATACCAGCTTATTCATCAAGGAGTTAAGGTTATTGGACAGACTGCAGGAATAGGTGACATCATCGGAATGAAAGGAAGTAAGAGCCGTAATACATGTATGAGCTAAGTTACATGACATATAAAAGTATAGCTGCCTCAAATAATACATGAATTTTTAGAGCAAGGAGGTATCCTAAGCAGTTTGGGAGGAAAGGGACGAGGAGTACAGGGCATAGAAAAACCAGGTAATTGATTTCGTAGTCTTGCCTTCATACGAAATGATTTACGATAATATAGGATTCAAGAATATTTTTAACATTATGTCAAAACTATTCTAAAAGTTTTTATTTTTCGATTCAGAACCCCGCCCCGAAGTACAAACCGACGTTGAAATCTTTAGTCACATTGGCTGGAGAACGCAGGATGTAGATGACATTAACGAAATCCCATTAAACAAATTTTCCCATCAATTTTCGACTGAGGCTTTCATTGGCTTGGGCGTGTGTCCCTATGAACCCGTTACTATTGAAGATATCGTCCACTCAGAATTTCTAATTGACGTTGCTGAACATTATCATAAACTCTTACGAACACAATGTATTCACAAGCAAAGAGTCACCCTGAATGATATGGTTGAGGAAGGTCACTTTGTTCTGAACAAGGACAAAACTATCTCAGTAGTTCAGAATTTACCAATATTGTAAGTTTTGTTGAATGGTATATATGTATAGTTATGTATTTATGTAGTATATAGTTATCATTTAGGAAAATATTTGAAAATTTGGGATGAATTTGCACTTAGGATTAATACATTCCGTATAATAACTCCTTAATAACTCTTCATTTTCCCACATGATCGAAATTATGTTTACAGAAAGAAAACGATCTTATCCCAGAGGGAGGTCATTAGATTATCCCTTGGATTCAATATAGCAATTTTCACACAAGCCTACATGGATGAAGTGCGCAAACCCTCCGACTATCCACAAAACCCCAAGAATGAACCCATTTCCAGACCCGTTCAAGTCATTGTAAACTTTGCCTTGAGCTCCATCGGCGAATTTAGACGCAGTGCTCCAGTTCATTTCATCAAGCTCACCCGGGACTTGACACAAACTGTAAAGACAGTTTTCTCCATGTCCCTCCAGGATTTCTACAGATTTAAGGAATGCTCAGCTTGCTCCCTGAAGCATAAAACGGAAGCCAAGAATGATGCTCTGACGCTGCTTGGAATCCTGCAATTCATCATCGAAGGACTGGGGCCGATTGAGACCTATGGCAGCTCTATCCAGGACACTTGGGATAGTTTCTTTAAACGCAATCATCATTTGCTACAATCTAAGTTGGAATTATACGTTCAACATACTTAAACACTGTAATATCCATCGTCACATAGCTTGACGGTTCTTCCTTATGGGATCTTCCTTGCCGATTTTTACTCGAGGAATTTATCCATCGCGAACTTATTATTATTTCACGCTGTTATGTAAGAAATGAGCAAATTAGAATTTCACAAATAAAGCACATCAAGTTATTCTAAATTAAATACAACTTCTAAAGTATAACTTGTACATTCAAAAATATTTATTTTATTTTCTCGCCATTTAGTTTACTGAAATACCAAACTTATTCTATTCTTTCTCCCATTTTCTTTCCACATCATGTTATCAACCTTCTTTCCCCAATATTTACTAACCTTCTTTCCACATTATTTACTTTCTCTCCACAATATTTGTGATTTCTATCACAGCTATAATAGCATCAATCATTTCAGTAATGCGCGATTAATATGGCTCAAGTTTATTTGTCAAGCTTTCGGTCCCAGAAGAGAAGGAATATTCAGGGCTGTTGCAAATGAAAGTTGCGAGGATTTTTTTGGGCCAATTTCTATATCTAAAACACAGATATTCATTACAATCTCTTCCTACAATATTCTTAAAGCCATAATAAGTAATTATATAGCCGCAACATAATTAAAATTGTATATTATTATCACTGTCACAACACTTGTATATTATAATACGTTTAGAAAACGATTATCGTGGGGTCCTTTTGGTGGGTTAGAGCCAATCGTATCCTAATATGACGTCGCTAGTGCCCAAAGGAAAACGTTCTAAACGATCAAAGGCAAATAGTATCGTTGTATGAACGTATTGTAAATAAATCGTATTTATGAATATCGTAAATCGTAAAAATTTATTATCGGTATGTTCCATACGTGAAAGACTTTGATGAAGAAATCAAAGAATGTCTTCGAAAGTTAGAAATAGAGGATTCATT